>SJYQ01031721.1:198979-247393 GCA_006410935.1 Redunca redunca
ATATATATACGTTAGTATACTGTATTGGTGTTTTTCTTTCTGGCTTACTTCACTCTGTATAATCGGCTCCAGTTTCATCCACCTCATTAGAACTGATTCAAATGTATTCTTTTTAATGGCTGAGTAATACTCCACTGTGTATATGTACCACAGCTTTCTGATCCATTCGTCTGCTGATGGACATCTAGGTTGCTTCCATGTTCCAGGGGATCTTCTTGACCCAGGGATCTTAATGTCTTTTTTGTCGTCTGCATTGGCAGCCGGATTCTTTACCACTAGCGCCACCTGGGAAGCCCCAGTAGTATATAAAAATGCAACTGGTTCTGTGTATTGACTTTGTGTCTTGCAATCCTGTTAATAAGACGATCGATATAGACAAAATCAATACCCTCCTTTTTAGCCTGCAAGTATTTTTTCTTCCCTTCTTGTACTGACTAGTCATAGCAGAGAACAGAAAGGCCAACACTGAAAACAGCGTTAAACGAAGGTCTTTGAATATGAAACCACAGTTCCATTTCCCCATTTGGCTTTCAGAACACTGGCAGCCTGGCTTGTGTTCCTTTAGGTGAGAACCTGGGCTTTCTTCTGGAGTAACTGAAGGGCCCTATGGAAAAGATCCATATTTGAGGAGGTGAGGGTCAACTACTGATCAACTGGGTCACCACTGAGCAACACACAATGAGACCATTAATCAACCAGTCCTGCTCATCCACACTGAGCTTTCCACTACCTTCTTTTTTCTTTTGTTTTGTTTTTTTTTTCACCATACTGTGTGGCTTGTGGGATCTTAGTTCCCTGACCAGGGATCGAATCTGGGCCATTGGCAGTGAAAATGCAGAGCTCCAACCACTGAAACGCCAGGGAATTTCTCCAACCACCTTTTGTTGTTAAGAATCTGCCTGCAGTGCAGGAGCTGCCGGTGACGCGGGTTCAATCCCTGGGTCAGGAAGATCCCCTGGAGGAGGGCATGGCAACCCACTCCAGTATTCTTGCCTGGAGAATTCCATGGACAGAGGAGCCTGGTGGGCTACAGTCCATGGGGTCGCAAAGAGTCGGACATGACTGAAGCAACTTGGCATGCACACAGAAAGGGGAAGATACTGTATCATTGAAATAAGAAGAGGGTGCTAGGGGTCGGTAAGAGTCAGATATGACTGAGCGACTTCACTTTGACTTTTCACTTTCCTGCATTGGAGAAGGAAATGGCAACCCACTCCAGTGTTCTTGCCTGGAGAATCCCAGGGACAGCAGAGCCTGGTGGGCTGCTGTTTCTGGGGTTGCACAGAGTCGGACACGACTGAAGCGACTTAGCAGCAGCTATAAAACAGAACATTCGAAGGACAAAAAGAATCTTATAAGTAAAAATATAATATTACAGACCTCATTCGAATGTTTATAAGGTAAAGTGGAGAAATTCTTATAGAAAGTAAAAAAATACACAGGGATGAAAAGGAGAGGAAATATTCCTCAGTCTAGGAGGTCCCAGTGTATAACTAAAAGGAGTTTTATGAACCTAGAAAACAGAAATAAAAATTAATAATCAAAGAAGCAACCTTTAAAATGATCTGAACTGGAAAGCATGTGTATTTAAATTCAATGAGCCTACTGAATGCCTTGCACAATGAAGAAGGCATGTTATCATGACATTTCAGAACGTCGAGGCTAAGAGAAGATCCTACATCTTTCAGGGAAAACAGACAAGATGCATCCAGAGTGTCAAAAATTTTAGAATGGCACAAAATTTTCAATGTGTGCAATAATACAAATGCTGTCAAAATTATTCTGGAAAATAATTTCAACCTATAATTCTGTACTAATTCAAAGTATCGGTCAAGGTAGGAGTAAAAAGCTAGTCTTACTAGCCATAGTTAGTAAAAAGCTAGATACGCTAAGTTTCCATGTAGCCTTACATTCATACATTCTTTCTCTGGGGGCTTCCCAGGTGGTACTAGTAGTAAAGAACCTGCCTGCCAATCAGGAGACATAGGAGACATGGATTTGATCCCTGGGTTGGGAAGATCCCCTGGAATAGGAAATGGCAACCCACTCCAGAATTTTTCCTGGAGAATTCCATGGACAGAGTAGCCTGCTGGGCCACAGTCCATAGGGTTGCAAAGAGTAGGACACAACTGAAGCAACTTAGAGTGCACGCACATCCTTACGCTGGAATCTACTGAAGGGAGCCATCCAGCAAGTGAGAAATTGAAGTGAAAGTTGCTCGGTTGCATCTGACTCTTTGTGACCCCAGGGACTGTCCACAGAATTCTCCAGGCCAGAATACTGGAGGGATATGAAGAGGAAAAGTTAATATTTTTACATAACCTCCTGCTCCTTGTGTCTCTGTAACTCAGCTTGCTCCTTGCAAAGTCTGGATCATGTAGGTCTCAGAAAGTGGGGATTCACGATACTAGGAACTGGAGCTAATCTCACTCACCCTTGTCCTGCTCTTTGCAATTGCCCTAGCCCCTACAAACCCACAAACCCACTTAATCATGCCTGTCCATGTATAAAAACTCTGTAACCCCTTTGTCTGGGACTCAGAGCTTAGAGTGTTAACTCCTCTGGGCCCGCCGGCATAATAAACCTGAGTTCTCCAACTCTCCGAGTGTGGCGCTTGGTGTCTCGAGTACTGGTTTCTACAATATATCTGGAGGCCCCAGCGAGATTCCAACCACGCTGGCCCCTTGAGTCACTGGACTGGTGGCTCAGCCGGGCTGCAGTGAAGGAACCCTGAGAAGAAGGAGGAGGCATACCACCTGATGGTATTCCGGAGAGATGGTATTCTCTTTTGGACCAGTGTTCCGACTCTCCGCACGGCCAAGACCCGACTGGACTCATTGGAGGGACGGACCAATTCACCAGGAATGGCCACAGGGATCAGGTAAAGCCCCGGGGCCAGTCCCCAGTGAGGACCTACCCCAATGGGTAGAAGAGGAGACTGATCACCTCCTTGGGCTCCCAGGAGGGGAGCTCAGAAGGCGAGAACTGAGGACTCAGGAGAAGGGAGGCATTGTGACTGATAACCTCCCTGGAGATCCCAGGAAGGGGAGCAACAGTTAAGGAAACCTGAAGTCTCAGGAGAAAGGAGGCATTGTGATAGCCTCTGAATGATTGTGAGTGTGTGATTGCTGACTGAACAGAATGAGAGAAATTTTTCTTCTTGGAAACTGCAAAACCAATTATTTTTGCATATGCAATTAAAAACAACGGTGGGCTGCCGTCTATGGGGTCGCACAGAGTCGGACACGACTGAAGTGACTTAGCAGCAGCAACTTGTTAAAAGGCCTGCCTATGGAAAAGCTTGAAGTTAACCCTTTCCATGTCCTTGAAATACACAGCCAACTTTGCCTGAAACCTCAGCCTTGGGCAAATTAGAATTTCAAGCAAAGAAAAAAAGGGGTCAAAGAGATATTTTAAATCCCAAACAGAAAACTATAAGATCTCTGTCAGTCTGTCTGTCTGGATTTATGTATGTCTCTGCTGCTGCTGCTAAATCGCTTCAGTCATGTCCGACTCTGTGCGACCCCATAGACGGCAGCCCACCAGGCTCCCCCNNACTCATTGGAAAAGGCTCTGATGCTGGGAGGGATTGGGGGCAGGAGAAGGGGATGACAGAGGATGAGATGGCTGGATGGCATCACTGACTCAATGGATGTGAGTCTGAGTGAACTCCAGGAGTTGGTGATGGACGGGGAGGCCTGGCGTGCTGCGACTCATGGGGTTGCAAAGAGTCGGACACGACTGAGCGACTGAACTGAACTGAACTGAAAGAAAAGTAAGCACTTACAAATCAAACAATTATAAATACAAGAAAAATTAACCTAAATAAATTTCAGATTCACATAAACTTGGAAATATTCAATATTAAATATCTAGTATTAATGTTTGTTTGCTAATCTAATAAGGAAGTAGGATGTATGCTTTTAATAAAGAAGGTATAAAATAAAATTATATTTTATAAACGGAAAAGAAAGTAGGTCTGACTTACAGGTGGCTGTTACAGAAAGTAATTAAAAGGTTTGTGGAAAGTGGACCCTGAAAAAAAGTTTTGCGCATGGTTAGGACTAAGTTTAAAATAAATTTAATTAAGTTTACCTAAATGAGTTTAAAGTAAGCTGGTGCAAAAACTTGAATTTGGCCTTTCTGTCTGTTAAGAGGACATACTTTCTTCAGATGCTAAACTGCTTTTAATAATAGATTTAAGTTTCTTTACCTCTTAATTGATCCATTCTATATTTGCCTTTGAAATCTTTTGTTAACTTTGGCCAAGTGAATATTATTTCACAGTAACTTATATGATCCTACCTGACTGAGTGTTATAAACCCTTTTGATATTTATCAACAAAACTTCCTAAATAACTTGACTTCCAGCTAACTTTGGGATGCTTCAGAGGGCCCTTGAGACATCCCAAAGAGCTATTAAGCTACCTGGGTTCATTGGACATGTTAAATTACATGAGAAGTACTGTTGAAGGGGTGATAAACCTTTTCAGGTTATACTGTATGGTTGATGTTACTAATATAGAAACCCTAAAATTATGTGAAATTCATATAGATCTGATATGCCCTGATAAAATACAGTCAATTATAATTCTAGTTATCATATTAAAGTGTTATGACCAGCTTTCTTTGTCAATTGCAATAGAATCAGATTTTAAACATGCTTCCTATGGTTTTACTCTCATGCCTTTAGAAGAATACTACTAGTTCTTCAAAATATATGGAAAAGACTTTCTATGATTAAGCAGATAAACAAATTTTGTTGTTAACAGTAAGCTGGTACCAGACTGGAGTTTGGTCTTCTTTCTGTTTAGAGAATGAAGTTTTCTTAGAATGCGGCTTTTGATAACAGATTATGAATTTCTTTGCCTTTAAGTGATTTATATTTGTTTTAAAGATCTTTTTGTTACTTTGGTAAAGTAAATAAACATTATGTAAGATTATGGTACATGCAGACAAAGCTCATTCTGCTTCTATAAAAAAAATAACCCCTCACGGTTAGACTTTTGCTATCTTGATGTTCTTAAAACATGGTAATAGTCTGCTTCTAAATCAGGAAATTAAAAATGGATAAACAACAGCTAAAAATCAAAAAGCCAGGGCTATGGGAAATCCAAGACAGTAGCTTGACTTTTCTTGGCTCCCTGACAGACTTCATTTTTATTTGATGGGTTAAAGCCTTCCCTGGCTACAGTGTTAATGCCTTTACAATGAGTTCTTCAAAAAAAGAAAAGAAAAGAAAAATTATGTTTCACTGAATATTAAGTCTTAGTTTTGCTAATTAAGGTCTGTGATTACTAAGACTCACTTCTGAAATTGTTCCTTGTTATGTTATATTGCTAAAAGGTTTAATTAAGTTATTAAAAAGGACACTCTAAGATTATTTCTAAAGCTTATGTCAGTAACCAGTCTTTGGATAAAGGTCAAATGCTCCATGATATACAACCAGGAGATTAACACTTGGCTATAATCATTTAACTGAGTCAATTGACCTGGGGAACACCAGGCTATACCCAGTGAAAGTTTTTGACTTAAATTCTTGCTTGTGACTTTACTAATAACTGCTGGCTATATTATTTTCTATGTAGATCATTTCAAAAGATTATTTCTTATGTTATCAAATGTGTGACTGAGCCTGAGATAAAATGCTGATATGCAGTTCCATATGAGATCAATAATTGTAATAATGTAACTCTAGATATGGGAAGAAGCAACAAGAGGAAATATTTTCCTGGACCAAGAGGCTAGTAAGACAGGTATGGTCCAGAGATTTTTGCTACTTACAAGGTCTGGTCTAGTGACAACACATTGAGTGGCCTGTCAATGGAATCTTTGTTAGACCTGGGAATGAGCCTTCCCAGCACCGTGGGACACAATGACTATGAAATACCCACAAGACACAGTCAAATATGTGGCTATGAAGGGGCCCTGCTGGCTGAAAGTTGGCCCTTGCCAGCTGCCTCTACAAAGATTAAATCATGACCACTACAAGATGCTAACCTTCAACACCCCCTTGAAAGGAGTTCAGGATAGAGACAAAAAATGAGGCACTCATGCTGTGGAAAAAAAAACACCCCAAAAAACGGACTTTCAGATAGTCAGATGTTTTGAGGTAAAGATTATTGTGAGTCTAAATTCTTGCATCTTCTCAACCTAGAGAAACACTAATGTCACAAATCAATGTCTGGACCTGGTTCTCCTGGCTAGCCCCTCGGCAGCTTTCCTACTTCTATTAAACTTTGGGCCATATATCTTTAACTTTCTTGTTAAATTTGTTTCTCCAAGTAGTTGTACGACAAGAATACCCCCTGGCCAATACCCAGACAGTGCTAGGACAAGTTGCCTTATCATTCTGTGGACTCTCACCGCACTCCTTAAAGGCACCCTGAGGTCCTCAGGCTAGTCTCCCTTTGAAATCTTATATGAGAGACCACCCCCAGTGATAGAAAAGCTCAAGGGAGACCACCAAGAACTAGCTGACCTGGAGATGTCTCGACACCTCCAGGCCCTGGGAAAAGTCTTCCACCATTTCGTCAGAGAAACCTTAAAAAGGACACCCATTCCTTTGGGAAATTGGGTTCATCCCTATAAGCCAGGAGATGAGGTATGAGTTAAAGATTGGAAAAAAGAACCACTTCAGCCAGTTTGGACAGGCCCTCTCACAGTTGTGCTGACCACCCCTACTGCTGTTAAAGTTACAGGCGTCATCCCTTGGATCCACCACCCCAGAGTCAAGAAGGCAGTGGCTTCCTGTAATGAGGACAACTGGAAAATAGTTCAGGACCCCGAAAATCCCCTCAAGGTCTGGTTCCAAAAACAACGGTTTTCACCCACAAAAGACACTGAGCCCCGCTCTAGTCACTCCAGAAGCTGACCAGCCCACACACGGCAGAAGCTTGAGGATTCTTCAGCCTTGCTCCAGCCACACTCCAGCAGCTGGCTGGTCAATGCACGGCGAAGCTTGAAGATCTGGCTATCAAAATACCAATGGATTTTTATCGTCAACCCTGGCCTCTATCCTTGATTGGTATCACTGCTATGCTCTTCGCTACAGGACTAGCCTCAGTAGCACCCCAGGCCTGGGATTTGGGTCAGAAGCTGCAGTTAGCTGTCTGTTATCTCACCGTCGTGGGAAGCCTCATTCTTATTAGATGTTTCTTATGATCGATTCTCCCTGCTAACTAAATCACTGACAGTATAGCTGACCCCTCCTTCATGATAGGCTCACTTGCTATAGCCGTGACAACCCAAAGATGGGGAGAAAACCTTTTGCTAGTGTTCAGTTATCTGTTACGTGCAGGCTGCTTTGCAGACTTTTGGTGTCCCTTGTAACAGATGGTGCCGTTCCTTATCCCTCAGGCACCTGGCAACATTACAGTCAACCCTTGGAAAATCGCTTACTTAACCATCAGCTAGAACAATGTATAGATAGCCAGTCCTATAGGCTGATCACCTACTGCCTTCATAATCATGCAATGTATATCCAGGGGCCTGGGTGCCAAAATGTTTTCCCGTTATGCCTCCCGCGGCTGCTACTTTCCCCCGACCAGAGGATCCAAATGCCGGGTGGCATCCTGACACCATGGCATTGCCACCACGTCCCTGTGCCTCTGTCTACCCCCAAATGCCACGCAGACATTACAATCCAGAACAGGTATCTGTCTGCCAGATAAATGGGAAAACCTACTGGACAGGGATAATAATGCAGACAAATGAAATAATGGACCAACTTTGCCCTAAAAAATCAGGCTCCGCCTGTTGACAGTATGACCCAGGTTACAGAGTCAACTCCCCCTTAGACTCTTGTCTGTATACCATGTTCTCAACACAACTCATCACCTTTTTAATGACACCAACCCCCAGCTGGCCAGGGGTTGCTGACTTTGCTTATTCTTAGGAGCTCCATGGTATTTAGCCACACCAGTACCATTAAATAATGCAACAGCTATGGGAACTCCTATAGATCCACCCTTACAAGGGTAAGGCCAATTGAATTAACTCAAAAGGCTCTAGAATGCTTTACAAATGATGGAGGAACTAAACCTGGAGACAATTTAACCAGGGACCAATGTAATCAAACTTTAAAAGGTGAGTGGCTCACTCATCCTCCTACAAACACAATATGGTGCTGCCCTCATCAAGGTCTTTTATTTGTGGGACAAATGCTTACTTACATCTACCAATCAATTGGATGGGTATCTGCACATTAGCTTTCCTCATTCCCCAGATGAACATTGTCCCTAACAACTGGACTCTTGCCATACCTCTGACAGCACACATGCGGTCCAAAAAGAGCCATCCAGTTTATACCCCCTACTAATTGGTCTGGGGATTGCAGCCATGAAATTAAAAGATGCTTACTCCTTGGAAGGAAAAAAGCAGAGACATTACTTTGCCAACAAAGGTCCCTCTAGTCAAGGCTATGGTTTTTCCTGTGGTCATGTATGGATGTGAGAGTTGGACTGTGAAGAAAGCTGAGTGCCGAAGAATTGATGCTTTTGAACTGTGGTGTTGGAGATGACTTTTGAGAGTCCCTTGGATTGCAAGGAGATCCAACCAGTCCATTCTAAAAGAGATCAGCCCTGGGTGTTCTTTGGAAGGAATGATGCTGAAGCTGAAACTCCAGTACTTTGGTCACCTCATGCGAAGAGTTGACTCATTGGAAAAGACTGATGCTGGGAGGGATTGGGGGCAGAAGGAGAAGGGGACGACAGAGGATGAGATGGCTGGATGGCATCACCGACTCGATGGACATGAGTTTGAGTGAACTCTGGGAGTTGGTGATGGGCAGGGAGGCCTGGCGTGCTGTGACTCATGGGGTCACAAAGAGTTGGACACTACTGAGAGACTGAACTGAACTGAATTGGTCTGGGAATTATGCCTGGTATAGGAATGGGAATAGGAGGAATTGTTTCATCAACTACCTTCTACCATACACTATCCAAGGATTTCACAGACGACATTAAGAGTTGCCAAATCTTTAGTGGCCTTACAGGACTAACTAGATTCCCTGGCTGAGGTGGTTTTACAGAATAGGAGAGGGCTAGACCTACTAACAGCAGAAAAGGGAGGAATCTGCCTCTTCTTAAATGAAGAATGCTGCTTTTATGTAAACCAATCAGGAATAGTCAGGGACGTGGCCCAACAGCTAAGGGAATGAATCATGAAAAGAAGAGAGGAACTAGCAAATTCCTGGTGTAACTGGAACAATATCTGGAGCTGGGCATTGTGGCTTATCCCTTTAACTGATCCTCTCTTCATGTTCTTTGCAGCGCTCTTGTTTGGCCTTGTATTCTCAAAGCTGTTACCCAATTCATAACCTCTCGAATTGAATCCATAAAGTTACAAGTTGTAATAGCTCAATATAGCCCCTTATATTGAGGGGGACCTCTGAATCTCTTACCAAAACATGAGATATGCTTTCTGCAATGAGTGATAGAAGCATCAAGAAGGGAGAGTGAAGAGGAAAAGTTAAATTTTTTACATAACCTCCTGCTCCTTCTGCCTCTGTTACTCAGCTTATTCCTTGCAAAGTCTGGATCATGTAGGTCTCAGAAAGTGGCAACTCATAACACTAGGAATATCTCACTCACCCTTGTCCAGCTCTCTGCAATCAGCCTAGCCCCTACAAACCCGCTTAATCATGCCTGTCTATGTATAAAAACTCTGTAACCCCCTTGTCTGGGGCTCAGAGCTTGGAGCGTTAACTCCTCTGGGCCTGCCGGCATAATAAACCTGAGTTCTCCAACTCTCCGAATGTGGTGCTTGGTTTCTTGAGTACTGGTTTCTACAACAGGTAGCCTTTCCCTTCTCCAGGGGATCTTCCCAACCCAAGGATCAAACCCAGTTCTCCCACATTGCAGACGTACTCTTTACCAGCTGAGCCACAAGAGAAGCCCAAGAATACTGGAGTGGGTAGCCTATCCCTTCTCCAGGGGATCTTTCTGACCCAGGTATCCAACTGGTGTCCCCTGCATTACAGGCAGATTCTTTACCAACTGAGCTATCAGGGAAGCCCTCTGAAAGTGAGGGAACAGTTCAATTTGAGAAGAAAATGTGTATTCTGCTCTCAGATGAAATCACCTTAGATATCAATTGCATATACTTGGTTGATGGTATTGTTGAACTCAGCTGTGTCCTTACTGATTTTCTGCCTGCTGAAGCTATTTCTGTTAGTTGTTGAGGTCTTTGGCAACTCAGTGTAAAGAATCTGCCTGCAGTGCAGGAGATGCAGGAAACATGGGTTTGATCCCTGGGTCAGGAAAATCACCCGGAGGAGGGCATGTCAACCCACTCCAGTATTCTTGCCAGGAAGATTCCACAGGCAGAGGAGTCTGGTGGGCTATTGTTCACGGAATCGCAAAGAGGAGAACGCGACTGAGCACATCAACTATAATAACAGATTCATTTATTTCTCCTTGCATTTCTGTCAACTTTGACTCACATTTTGATGCTCTCTTGTTAGGTGCATACACATTAAAGAGGGTTGTGTCTTCTTGGAGAATTAAATTTTTATTACCATGTAGTGCTCTCCCTTATCTCTGATAATTTTTCTTGTTCTGAAGACTGCTCTGTCTGAAATTAATATAGTTTCTCCTGCTTTCTTTTGATTAGTGTTAGTATAGTATATCTTTCTCCATCCCTAGCCCCTTGCTACTTTCTCCTCCAATTTTATGAGACATAGGTCATATATCAGTTCAGTTCAGTGGCTCAGTCATATCCGACTCTTTGTGACCCCATGAATCGCAGCACACCAGGCCTCCCTGTCCATCACCAACTCCCGGAGTTCACTCAGACTCACGTCCATCGAGTCAGTGATGCCATCCAGCCATCTCATCCTTGGTCATACCCTTCTCCTTCTGCCCCCAATCCCTGCCAGCATCAGAGTCTTTTCCACTGAGTCAACTCTTCGCATGAGGTGGCCAAAGTACTGGAGTTAGGCTCATGTAAAATAGTTTCTCCTGAGGGCAGGACTTGTTAAGAGCAGAATGCTCTGGTACTTTTGGAGTGGCCTCTTTTTGCCTTCTCCCATAGGAATCACCGGGCCTCCCTGGTGGCGCTAGTGGTAAAGAACTGCCTGCCAATGCAGGAGCCACAAGAGACAGGGCTTCAGTCCCTGGATGGGGAGGATCCCCTGGAGAAGGGCATAGCAACTCACTCCAGTATTCTTGCCTGGAGGATCCAATGGACAGAGGAGTCTGGTGGGTTATAATCCATGAGGTCGCAGAGTCAGACATGATAGAGGATTTTTTTGATCTTCACTAAGAAAATCTGGCAGAACTATAGGGCATAAGACTCACAAAAGTAAGCCCCTACCTTCCCTCTTCCCTCCCTGCACCGAGTATTTATATTCAGGCCTGTCCATGCCAAGCCTCCATATTCTCCTCAGTTACAGTTCTTGTTTTCCTATTCCAGTACTGGTGCCATGGAGGTTTGTACTAGAGGTTTTGTTTTGTAGTTTTCCTGCTCTGCTAAACTGTGATTCTATTGGCCTGTCTCTCCCATTTTTGGAGCAGTGACCTCACTTCTCTGACAGACCTAAGAAGACTCGATTTTTCAGTTTCTTTGGCTTTTTATTTGATGTTAGGAACTACTGATAACTTCTAAGCTCCTCAGGTGTCAGACTGGAAACTAAAACAATTCAATTTGTACTTTAAACATATAACGCATTTTAATACATACACACACACACACACACACACACCCTGGGCCCTTGGCAGTGAAAGCCGAGAGTCCTAACCTCTGGACTGCCAGGGAATTCCCATTATAGCATGTATTTTAAACCACAAGTCCTGATAACTCTCACAGCACACACACACACACACCCCCACACACACACGCACACACCCTACTTATTGCTTTTTAATCCTGATTATTTTCCCTTTTAAATTTTGCATTCCCCATAGTTTTGATATTGCAACCATGTTTTAACTTTTCACATAGATTAGACAAAGTATCTTAATTAGGACTGATATTTCTAATCCTGGATTATGGTGCCACCTTTTTTTAAAATTAACTCAAGATAAAACAGCTGATAGAGAACATAAGATAGACTGTGTTTTCTGTTTGAACTGGAGGAAAATATATCTGAGATGAAGTTTATGTTTTAAATAAAATCTGGACTAATTTCAATATCTCTCCTATAGTCAGTATGGGTCATTCATTTGGCAAACACTTATCAAACACCAGTTATTTGCAGGATAGAAGACACTGGGGGTACAAAAACTAATACAATATGTTACTTTTATTGTAAATTTAAGGCATGGTGGGCCAGGCATGTAAGGAAGACAGTTAACGTAACAAATGCTCTGATACAGGTACGTTCAAGGTGCAGTGGGAGTGTAATGATAGCTGGTTTATAAATAATCTTTTAGCAGTCCATCTAGCTTTAGCCTATGAACCCTTTATGATCCTATGAACCCAGGCTGTGTCAGGCAAATCCAGTTGGTTTTGCTTTCATACTAATTTTCCTATTCATTCTCTTCTCTCCTAAGTGGTTACCTTGCAGACAAACTTATCACCTTTTCATACATTCAGTGCACCAACAAGAAGGATATTTTAAAAATGTAAATCAGAGTAAAAAATGTAAACCAGGTCAAGGTACTTTTATACTTAAAACTCTCCAACAGTTTATCATCTTAAGAGAATAAAAGTTAAAAATTCCTTGCTAGGGGTCTACAAGGCCCAAGTGACCTTGCCCTACCCACCTCTGACATCCTTTCTCAGAACTTTCTCACCCTTATTCATTGTACTTCAGCTACACTGGCTTTTCCCCCCTGATCTTTAAACACAGGAAATTCATATGAGCAATTAGGCCTCTGGGATCTCTCTTCACAGTGTCTGAAACTTTGCCCACAAATCTTTACATAGCTATTGTTCAGATTCCAACTTATATGTCAGTTCCTCAGCTTGGCCTTCTCTGACCAGCTAGTCTCCAATCTGAAAACTGCTTGTCATGGATATTTACGTATATATGTGTGTGTGCATGTATGGATGTATGGATGTGCCTGTCTCCCCGACTGTAAAGTAAGCCATATAAAAAATATATGGCTTAAATTATAAAGGATGTTTTTATAATTTAAAAATATAAAAATAATATTATACATTATTTTACAATAATAATTTTAAAAATTGTAAACAATTTTTTACAATTGTAAAAAATAGAGGGGATATTTTTCTCTCTTATTCATTCTGTATCTTTAAGGTCCAGTATTGGCATATGCTAGCTACTCATAAAATACTGGTTGAATGAATGTATGACTGTCATAAAGCATGTTCCTAGATCCTATAACCCTTTGAAGTTATCTCTTTCTTGTATTTTGCTGCTTATTTATTGCGTGTTCCTCCCACACACCCACCTGGTAAGGGCAGCATCTTGTCTGCCTTACTCATTTCTGTATCTCTGGAGTCTACAGAAGTTCTTGGCATATAGAGAAGTCTGTGGTAAATGAATGGATAGGACAGTATATTCCATTTTCAAAGATCTTAAAATCTAGAGTGGAGAAAACATGGCTGTAACCAAGAATAAGCAAGAGACTGAAATCTCCGGAGAAACTGAGATCAGGAAGGGCAAGTCTCAACCATCAAGCCAGGAGTACTGAGGTTAGATATGTACTTTGAGATGAAATTCTCTTACCATTCCCAAGTGAGGGGGTGCGGTGGGTCCAGTGCAGAATCTAAAGAATTTAGCACATGGCAAAGAAGTTCTACTGGATATCCAGAAGATTACAAGCGATCAGTAAACACTTGTTGACTAATTGCTTGTCACATCTCTGGAAATAATCAGATTTAGGACAGAGACCAGGTCCACCGCTTTGATAGGTATTCGTACTACTGAACCACATTTCCCAGCATGCATCAGACTTAGGGAGGTAAGTTTTTTTTTTTTTTTTTAATGGACTACAACTCCCGGCATGCCGAGTCCTGTCGGAGCAGACTACACGCCCCGACAAACCAGGGCAAAGACTATCAGGAGGCGGGGCGGGGCGGGGCTGGTCGGGTCACTTGAGCCGGTTTGACGGAAGAAGCGGCGCGGCAGCGGTGGCGGCGGCGGCGGCGGCGGAGGAGGAGGATGGAGGCGTTGGTGTTCGTCTTCTCTCTCCTCGACTGTTGCGCGCTCATCTTCCTTTCGGTGTACTTCGTATCCTTGCCTGAGACGGGCGGAGGCCGGCCTGGGGCCCTCCGTCCCAGGGTCCGGGCTGGGGTTGGGCCCGTGTGGGGGCCAGGGCAGGGTCGAGGGAACGAGGGAGGTGGCCGGCGTCGGGCGCGGGTACCCTGGGTGCTGGCATGGCTGGAGGCGAGCCTGGGCTGGAGGAGGGCCCC
Source organism: Redunca redunca (assembly GCA_006410935.1). NCBI lineage: Eukaryota > Metazoa > Chordata > Mammalia > Artiodactyla > Bovidae > Redunca > Redunca redunca. The sequence continues at coordinate 213,302 of SJYQ01031721.1, forward strand.
GGTGGCCCAGCTCCGCCCCTCACCTGGGGGTCGGAGCGGGCCTTACTCTCGAAGCGCCCGGGCCCGGCCTGCCCGCCGCTTCTGCCCCCCGCGACGTCCGGACCCGCTCTGCCATGCGCCAGCACTGGCACTTGTCTTTTCCTTGTGGCCCTCGGGGGAGAGGGTCGCGGTTTACTTCTTTTTTGGCCCCCGAGAGAGAAGGATCGCGGTTTGTCTTGCAGCTGCCCTGGGCCCGGGCCTTTCGTCTGACGCTCGGGGTCCGGAGAGCGCGGGCCCACGTCCCGGGGGCGGTCTCTCGTGGACGGTCCCGCGCTGAGCCGGGCGGAGACGATTTGGCGCCTCTTGTCATTCTTTGGGCAACTCCCCCGCTGCCTGCCCCTTTGTTCTTGCGGGTGTTGGAACTTGTAGGGAATCTTTCACCTCTCTAAGTTGACTCATTTCAAAAGCGGGTGAAGTGTTTCCTTCACGATGCGGTTTTGTAGGGAGTGCTGGGAACGGTTTGTTTTAAAAAAATCAGCTACAGCTGATTATTTCGTTGCCCTTGTATCTATACACGTGATTTAATTCTCCGTCGTTTCTGAACTTTTAGTTTTCTCTGTCGGTGCGTGTTTAAAACTTCCGTATTTTGTATAGCCATTCGCGCTACAGTAGTCAAACTATATTTTCCAGGCTAATAAATGATCGTTGAACTCTGGGAAGGGTGTGGGGCTACCACTTTTGCTCTAAGGAAGCTTCTAGTCTTAGTTGTCACCCAGTGATGTAATGCACAATCAAATTTTAATTAAATGTAAACTAAGGAAAAGCATGAGAAACTCTTCATTTTATTTCTTTTCCTCTTGGAAATTATATGCGTCTCTTTCTGGCAGAATTAAACTGTTTGCCAGAGCATTCTGGCATTAGGATGGTTGTACAGAGTATTTTTCAGTGTGGCTTTATAATTTATTATGGACTGGCAACCTGTCGAAGTGGGATGAGACAAAACTTGGAATCAAGACTCCTTGCTTAGCTACTTATTTGCTATGTACATTGTTTCACCTCTGTAAGCCTCTGTTGTTGTTTTTTAGAATGGGAAATGTTTACTTTCTAGATAGATAGGTGTGTGCACCGTAGAGGGGTGCTCAGCATCTCGCAGCACAATGCGTGCCCTATAGCCAATGCTTAGTAAAGGTTGCTCTGCCTTCCCACCTCACCCCTCACTGAACAGCAGTTTTTGCTTTAACTGATGATTTCTGATGAGGAGAACCCTGACTTTTGTTAGGCTTGGGGAACTTGAAAGTGCAGCATCCCTTAGGAAGTTTTTGGTGATCTGCCTTTCCCATGGCATAAGAAACTGGAGCTTAAGTTCAGAGAAATGAAACTTGGATTTCTTTTATTGCAGTTTGGAAAACTAGTCTTGATAATTTAAAATAACCTTGTCTAGGGAATTCCCTGGCAGTTCAGTGGTTAGAACTTAGTGCTCTCACTGCTGGGGCCCTGGGTTCCATCCCTGATCCTGCAAGCAAGGCAGCATAACCAAAAAAAAAAAAAAACAAAGCCTTGGCTTACACAAATTTATGTATATAGAAACATATTAGGTGGAGTTTTAGACTTAAACATTAAGGTACATTCAGGATGTGTTTTGATGAAATTGAGCATATTGTATTTTTGAATAGTTGTTCAAGCTTAATACTAGAGCCGAGAGGTAGAAAATCACCAGAGTATACGTTTTGTAGGAATAAGAGTTTTCCTGGACTTTGAACCTAGAAGAAAACATGCAGAGAAGGAAAGGGGTGGATATTCAAAATTAGACAGTCGAGAGTAAAGGTGCAGAGACAGATGTGTTCATGACATTTCTGGGTGATGGAGGAATAGGCCATCTGGAGCAAAAGGTTGATTTTTGGTGGCAGCCGAAGGTCAGGTTTGGAAAGGCTAGATTAGGTTCAGTTTTGGAGGGTTTGACTGTTAAGGAGAAGGGCTTTCACTTTTATCCTCTAGGCAATAGTGAGCTGTTGACAGTTTTTTGACATAAACAAAGTGGTGTGTCATGAAGGTAAGTCTGCAGAGTAGGCTGGAAACAGGAAAGACTGGGAGGTAAGAAACCACTGGAGAACGGGTTCATTTGGATCTGGAGTGGGGTGCTAATTGTGGGCAGGTGAAAGGGATTAATGTGAGTGGCATAAGAAAGAAATGATTGACAGAACCTGGTAACAGTTGATTCTGAGATAATGAAACAATCCAGAAACAGCTTTCCATATTTTGAGCCTGGACAAATAATGCTTATGTCATTGAGAGAAAACAAATTGGAGGTGGAACAGATTGGGGAGAAAGTGATGATTTTGATTTTAGCTGTATTGAGGTAATGGGGGGACTATCCATATGGAAATGTATAGAATTTACTTGAGAGCATTTCTTTTTACCTGTTTTATTGGACACTTTCAAACATAAAAGTAGAGTAGTGTAATAGATCCCATGTTTCTGTTATTTCAGTGATTTTGACCATTTTGCCATTTCTTTCTCATTTTTCTCCCAACTATTGTGAGGAGGCTGTGGGAGCATTTTAAAGTAAATACACACATCCAGTGGGAGACTTTTCCTTTTTTGTCTGTCCCTCAAATTTTTGTGTGTTCATATTTTGTGTTAAGACCCATTTTTTCTGTAAGTCCAGTGTAATGTATGTTTACTGTGGAAAGTTTGGTAATAGGAAAAAGTATTGGGAAAACAAACTATCTGTAATCCAACTTTCAAAGCATAAACACTGCTAACTTACGACCATGCTGAATTTATACTTTTGTGTCATATTTTTTTCATATCTTAGTTTTCAGATATTTTATGGATATATCATAAATAAACACTTCTTCTACTATTGGGAATTAAGGTTTATAACATTTAAATTGTTTATATGGGTCATATTTTCCATTTCTTATAGCCACTGTTCGACACTTGAGGAATCCTGGTGGAATGTTCTAATATGGGTCACATTAGAATTGCACATAATAAGAGGATTATTTTGTGAAAATAACTTGTTGAAAGAACATAAATAAGAAAATTTAGGTGTCTAATAAATGAGCTTTAAGGAAAGAACTTAATCTTTTCAAGTCAAATCTAAATCTGCCTTGCAACTGGGGTTGCTTTCTGAAACTTAAATAGTTATAAAAGAAATCTAATAATTCCTTATCTTGATCATCAGATAATTACATTGTCTGATTTAGAATGTGATTACATTAATGCTAGATCATGTTGTTCAAAATTAAACAAGGTAAGACATTTCTTTCCTCATTTTTTGGCCTTGAAGACAGTTCTCCATTTTCTGTACTAGAGATTATTATACATAGTCAGCATATGTGTATTTGGTATACACTGAGATGTTGGTGGAGCTCCTGTGCTTTGGAATATTTTTAGACCATGAAAGTATACCAGAAGACTTAATTTGAAATTTTGTTTCTTTACTCTTTTTCCTTGTCCCTTTGTCCATTACTCAGACTAGTAAAGGTTCATTATCAGGTAATTGTTTTTGTCTTCTGTGTGCAAACCGCCTCCTTCCTGCTCAAGGCAAAGAGCTCAGTCTGTCTTTTGTTAAATGAAAGATGACCTTTTTGTGGCTTGATGAGAAATTGAATTAGTTGATTTGTTTTCTGTTTTATCTTTAGTATATAATTAAACTTTTATATTGGCAATAAAACGTTGAATTTTCCAGCTTCTCTATGAGGAAACCAGTTGGTCCTGATTCATTTTATGAGATGAGTAGGCAAAAGTTTTTTGGATATAAAAGTTCATGTAAAGGGAACTTCCCTGGCGGTCCAGTGGTTAAGACTCTGTGCTGTGCAGTGTGGCCAAAGAACAACTTCATAAAATATTTATATATTGTATATATAAAAATACAATGCTGAAAAATAAAAACAATACTGAGAAACACGTTTTGGCTTGACCTAAAATTCCCATGGGTCTTTTGACATCTTCAGTCTACTTGGTTCCTCTGACCCAGGAGGGAAATAGAGTTATACTTGAAAAGTTACAATTTCTGGCAAACTTTATTCCTCCTCTCCTCCCCTCCCCTTCCTTTTTTCCTTCCAATTTTCCAGAATATGGTTTAATACAATGATAGATTTAAATAAAAGATTTTGTTTATCTGGTTTGCTTTCAGAGTTCTTGTTTTTCCTCAAGATATAATTGAAATATAACAATAGTTTCAGGCCTCCTCATCTTTATTTTTAATTTTTTTAGAATTTAAATTTAAATTCATTAATTAAAAAAAGTTAAAGTCCTCCTATGTGCCAGGCAAGGTCTTCCCCCTTTTTAAAAAATTGAAGTATGGTTGAATGGACCTTCTCATCTTTAGAAGAATAATTTTTTACTGAGAGATAAATCCATCTCATATATGTATATGTGTATGTGTGTTTTATATTTCTTGCTTACTCAGTATTTTTGGTGGATATTTTGTGGGCTTTCTTTTACAAAAATAAAAATTTAAATACAAAGAAAAAATTACCTGGGTTCTTCTACTGAGAAAGTAACTCCTTCGGTTTGAAGTTAAGTAGTTTTTTTTTAATGTTTGTTTTTGTGAAAGTTATACTTTCACACAACTAAAGTTAGAGTATTACAAAGCTCACAGTGAAAACAGACCCTTCCTGACCCTTTAAAATCATATCTGTCTTGCTTTTGAGGGGCAACTGATTTCAACCCTTGAATTGTTGATTTTTTTCTGATATTAACATCCATATTTCTCTATGTGCTTACAATGCTGTTTCTTTTTTTCTTTCTTTTTTTTTTTTTTTACCCTACTGCATGAGTTGCAGGATCTCAGTTCCCCTACCAGGAATTGAACCCAGGCAGTGAAAGCCTAGAATCCTAACCACTAGGCTGCCAGGGAACTCCCACTACTTCTTGATTTATCAGTTTTACACATTATCTATCGACTTCTGAGTCAGTATGGTAGATTTTGTTCTTAGGTACCAACTTCTAAACATCACTCCTGTTTTTCTATTTTTGTTTGCAGGTAAGTTCATATTTAATGTTTATATCATGATGTACTATTATAATGTTTTTTATTGCTGAGCCTTATGACAGATAGTGATCATATTTTTCTTTCTAATTTTTTTTTTTTTTGGATAGCTTGTCTTTTCAGATAACATCTTTAAAGTCTTTCAGTACTATTTCCTACATGGCTCGAACATAAAATAATCTATCAGTTGTTTTTTTCCAGGTGATATTTCTCCTCAAGACCTCCATCCTCTTGCTATAGTCTGGAGCGCTTGCTCTTAGACCTTTTCACAGCTTCCATGTTGGGACTCCTGGTTGGATCTCTCGATTCTTGGAAATCATGTTTTCTTTTCTCTTGGCTTACTACCTCATTTTGCTGAAGTAGCTTCTTGAGATTCGGTACATGGAATTAAGTTTTTTGAGACCTTGCATGTTTGAAAATGTCTAATCCTTTCCCTTGATTGACAGTTTCTCTGAGTATAGAATTCTAGGTTAGAAAAGACTTCTTTTTTTTTTTTTCCAGAGTTTGCTTGATCAATGTCTTTTAACTTCCAGTGTTGATGAAGTTGGGAAATCTGGTACATTTTGATTTCTTGTCCTTTGGATGGGATCTCTCTCACCCCTTTCCCCCGACCCCCACCTCCATCCTTTCCAGAAGCTTTGGAATCTTTTCTTTAGCCTTGGTGTTATTTATTTATGGTAATTCTCGGTGTTTTGGAATTTTGCAGGCTTCTGAGAGGTTCCTTCAGTCTGGTAAATTTTCTTCTTTCTCTGATAATGTCTTCCCCCTCTATTTTCTCTGTCTTCTTTTTCAGCAACTTGGATTTGCTTGATGTTTATCTACTGGGTTGATCTGCCAATTCTTTTTTCTTATTCTTGTCCCTGTACTTTTTTTTCTACTTTCTTGTAAGATTTGCTGTTTTATCTTCTGAATTTTCTAGTATGTATATAGTTTATGTGGAACTTTTAATTTCTAAGAGCTTTTTGTTCTCTTGGTTCATACTTGACTCTTTATCTCTCTGGGATATTGATTATAGTAGTTTTTGACATTTCCTTCTACTTCCTACATTATATCTGTTTTTTCCAAGTTCCTTTCTCTTTCTTTTCCCCCCTTATTTCATACTGAGGTCTTTCCTCAATTTCTGATATGTGGCTGTCTGGTCATACTTTATGGTAAAACACTAAAATACTCATTGGAAGCTCTTTGGGTGGTCCAGGCCTTGACTGATAGGTGGACTTCACTGAGGGTGATTGGTTTCTGCCGTTTTTTGGGGTACCTGAAATGACAGTTTTTGTAGGTGTTTTCTCTTGTGCCATCAAGGCACTCCAGAGAAGGATCCTCCAAACTCTTGCGTGGGTGATATCAAGCCTTGAGCTAGCATTCTGAGAACAAGAGACAGGGAGAACACATTGTTAATGAGGGAAGAGAACAGAGGTCTTGGTTGAAAGTCAGTAAACCAATATACAAGTATAGTAAGGTCAAGTGTCACTTCCTGAAACTTTTGTTTTAGGTTTGTGTTTATGTAAACCAAAGTGCAGCCCATAGTAAAAAGTTCAGTTTGAAAGCTGCTGCATGGGTCTGAAAACATGGAGGGGAGTAGTAGTAGTCACATCAGCTAACATTTATTGAGTGCTTACTTTGCATGTGGCTTATGTATGTTATTTGCTCTGATTCTCAATAACAACCTCTTGAGGTGTAAGTAGTATTATCTCCATTTTACAGATGAGGAAATCATGATTTAGAGAGGGTAGGTAACTTCCTAAAATTGCACAGCTAATAAATAGGATAGAGCATGGGTTTTACTCCAGGTTTATTTGACTCTGCAGGCTACACATACTGTGTGTATGTGTTGGTAGCTCAGTTGTGTTCCACTCTTTGAGACCCGTGGACTGTAGTTCTCCAGGCTCTTCTGTCCATGGAATTCTCCAGGCAAGAACACTGGAGTTGGTTGCCATTATAGCATTATGTTAAATTGGTTACACTTTAAAAATAATTTACATATTAAAAAATGTCCTTGTTGATTGCAAATTAGGTTTAAGGCCCAGAAAATCCCTTGTTCTTGGTTTATTAAAAAAAAAGTAGCCAAAAAAAACTATGAGGGAATAAATTTCCTGGCGGTCCAGTGGTTAGGACTCACACTTTTCACTGCGAAGGTGAGAGTTTAATCCCTGGTTGCACAACTAAGATTCCACAAGCCTCCCAGCAGTGGGCCCCCAATCCCCATCCCCAAAAGTATCTAAAATCTAAATGCAGGAGACCTGGGGCCAGTGAGTCTGAGCTTCTGTTATATTGATTGCCTGCCCGGCCACTATGTAGTTGTGTGACCTTGGGCAAGTTAATCTCTCTTGAGTTTTATTTTCCTCCTTTTTGCAAGTTGGGAGTGCCAGTTTCTGGCCCCATAAATACTAGGTGTTAACTTCCATTAAAAGAAAAGTCTTTAAAAAACAAAAGAAAAGAAGAAACATTTTCTACTCATAGGAGAGGAAGACTTGGTAAATTGAGAGCCTGCCACAGTAGCTCTTGATACATGAGAACTAGAATATTACACAATAAAGAGCATAGATAAGGGCATTGGGTGCTATAAAAGTAATAGTCTGGGATTCTTTTATCCTGGTCCTTTATCATATGTGTTCAACTTTGAGCTGATATTGTAAGCTGTTAAAGTACTTTTTTTTTTTTTGGTAAATGTGAGATTATTTTCCCCAGGGTTCTGGAGCTTGGAACTGTATGGATAGATATTCTGACTTGAAAGGCAGCATGAATGTGGATATAAACCATCCCAAATTAGAGTAAGAGATTTTAGCACAGATATTGGAATAGAGAGTAAATAATATTCTGTTTTTTCTCTAGTTGTCATTCATACCTGCTTAGTGAATGAATCTGAACCTATGCTTAGGATAAAATGTAATTAAAGTTTAAGTGCATTATTTTTAAGCTGTGTCCTGATATATTTGCATGGGGTAAGCAGTGATAGCAGTATGCAAATCTGGGACATCTGAGTCTAAAAATAATCTTGAAATACTAGCTTGGAAGAGTTCTGTACTCCTTTGATTTAGCTTCAAGTAACATGTACATTTAGGAAGAACACAGCAAGAGATGTGATAACTATGTTCTTCCCTTGCAGTGGGTAATTCCAGAATTGGTTGGCCATACTCTCGTCACTGTACTAATGCTCATTTCATTACACTGGATCATCTTCCTTCTCAACTTGCCTGTTGCCACCTGGAATATATATCGGTGAGTACTTTCTGTTTATTGTTTTGTTTAGAGAAAAAAATTTAAGATTTGACAGCTTTCTTTCTCCAATAAAACATATGTTAGTCATAAATGATAGCAGAACGCATCATTAAATCTGCACACATTTTTATTCACTTTGGTATATTGGGCAAGTAGCAATTTGCATAGCTCAGTCTTATAGTAAAAACACAAATTTACATGTGTAAGTTAAAAAAATATTTAATGTTGCACTGTCTAAAGACTTGTGAGTTGTTTTTTCCTTATCTACCTTTTTTCTTTATGAATAATCAAAAACCCAAGAATATAAGGTCTTTATTATTTATATCTGCAGTTTTTAATTATAGTACATGAAATGCTCTGAAGAAAATTTCATTTTAAATCTTGCATGTTAGATAATGTAAAAATGTTATCCAGATATTCATGTGGGCTACTTAGGATTTGAGGGAGAATTTAAGATTTGTGGACCTCAGAGAGCCATTTGCATTTCTCAGAAGCCATAATTGAGAAACCTAATGGTGAGAAACCCAAGGTTGGACTAGAAGCTTGGACATGAGAGAAGGAAGAGGTCATGAACAGTACTAGGTTAGGACATGCATGTTGTGCAGATGGTACAGTGTGAATGCCGAAGCTCAGATGCTTAAACTCACCGATGCTCTCAAAATTACCCAGTTTTCTTACTTGTAAAAGGAATCATTGAGGAAGAAGATTATCATTTGTAATACTGTATACAGTGGTATTCCATAAATATGAAATGTTATATGTTATCAGGAGGCCCATAGACTTCACAGTATGTTAAATGCAGTGTCTTCAAGATGTTTTACGTTTGAGTCTGAGTCTGTGGGAACACTGAATTGAATTGGTCTGGTTTGGGGACTAGGTGTGCTTTCCATGCCCTTTATCTTCTGTACCAACTTTGTACCCCTATTCTCCCCGCACTGCGGTCATACCTCCATCACTATAAAAAGTAAAGTTCTTATTTGTCAAAACAGTATTATTTAATATTTAGATGTAAATTAAATTAAATCTAAATAAAATTTGTATTTTAATTAAATCTAATCTTTTTTTAAGAGTCATGTAAAGTTAGGCACTGTGTGTCTGAACTATCCATTTATAGTTTTCATTGATGAAGAGTTTTATTTTACCACAGTAGCATTTATTCTAAATCATTTCTGTCTTCTTGAAATTGGTCTTTTGAGGTAAGTACTGTTCATTTACCATGCAGATTGAGACACATCTATTGATCAGCAGGAGCATCACATATGAGTGTTCTATTCTGGGTTTCCCAGGTTGCACTAGTGGTAAAGAATCTGCCTGTGCAGAAGATGTAAGAGATGCGGGTTCTATCCCTGGGTCAGAAAAATTCCCTGGAGTAGGAAATGGCAACCCACTGTAGTATTCTTTCTGGAGAATCCCATGGATAGAGGAGCCTGGTGGGCTAGTCCATAGGGTCACAAAGAGTCGGTCATGACTGAAGTGGCTTAGGATGCATTCTGGATGTAGAATCTCTCTCTTTAGTGTCACCTGTGAAATGGGAGTAATGTTTGACACTTATTTAGAACTTTGTAGATGAAGAAGTTTCTAAGAACTTGATCAAGTTGATTTGGTCTTTGCGGCTCCGTTCACTTGTCTCAAGGAAGATGGCTATAGATATTACTGATTCAGCAGTTTTCTACAAAAAATGAGTAAAAGGGTCTTAGTACATAAAATATCCTTCTCAAGAATATTAGTGGATTTGTTTCAGAGGGCAGAAATTATACCAAAAATTAATAGTATTGTATCTTTCAAAGGAAAACTTAAGTCATGACCTGTGGTGATATCATTATAATACCCTGTCAATATATGGTCTGAATGTAACTATGACTGATTCATTTTTAAAGTTTGATTATTACTGGGTACTTATTTTTCAGTGTTTATGCTGATGGTTTGATTTTCTTTCTAATGCATGTACATCCTTTAATTTATCAGGTACATTATGGTGCCAAGTGGTAACATGGGAGTATTTGATCCAACAGAAATACACAACCGAGGGCAGCTGAAGTCACACATGAAAGAAGCCATGGTCAAGCTTGGTTTCCACCTGCTCTGCTTCTTCATGTATCTCTACAGGTGAGTTCACAGTCCTCTTGGCATTTCCCCCTATGCCATGCCTGCTTTTGATGGGTGAGATATTACTATTCTGTGAGGTTTTATTTGGACATCGCAGAACTTTTGGGAGTTATGTGAATTTCTTGTGACTTACATAGATTTTTTTTTTTAATGTCATGCCACTGAATCAGCATTCTGTCTGACCTGCAGTAGAGTTACTCCATGTTATTAGTTACTCCTTAGCTGTGGAGGCTGTCCACATGCTTAAAACTGTCTTTGCTCTTCTTTCCCTGCCCTAGTGTCGTTATGAGGTCTTACTGCCTGTTTTAAGCATTTCTAGATGTCCTCCCAGAGACTTTCCCCCTCATGGGTCTTCTGGGAGTCAGACCACTGACAGCAGTTCTCAACAGCTTTTATCCATCCTGGGCTGTTCTTTCTTGGTGTTAGGGAATTTAGGTGTGATGGCCTTCTCTCCAAGATGCAAGTGGTCTGTTCTGGTAAGATTGCATCAATCTTCCAGTTACATTGGAAGTAAGGATTAATATGAAGGATTAGCTGTCAGACACTGCAAGCCTTATGCTATCCTGCTTTAAAATTAAATTTATTACCTAAAGTTTTAGAGATAATGTGCCACTTTTTTCCTTACCCATTATAGACCCATAGGATAGACCAAAGAATAGAAAAAAATTGTCATGTGTGTGTATGATTTGATTAAGCCTTTAAAAGGCTAGAAGTCAAGGTTTAACTTTTGTATCCAAGCGTAATTATATCATATTTGTTTTCCTGAGGTAAATTTTAATTTTCACATGGGCATAAGACTAGTAGGAAAAAGCCTGTACTGAATTAAACTCCTGTCACTCAAAACAGCCTTAATGATTAGAAATTGTACATAGATAAGAATTTCTAAAAATTGCTATTTTATTCTGAAATAGCTTAGAAGTCAGAGCCGTTTTAGCCTCTGCCTGAAAAAGCAGGCTTCCTAAAATTCTTTTGCTGTGCTGATTCCACTCACTAGCATAAATTAGGTTGAAATTAGAGTTTAGATGGTTTCCTTTTTACTATTTATTTTATTTGCTTTCCTGTATTTTAAAAAATAGGACCAAAAAAGCACAGTAGTATCAGTTTCTGGTTCTCATACTCTATCTTATTGCTAATGTGTTTAATTTTTAATCCTAGCATTAAAGATGCAAAGATCCTAGCATAAAGAATAAAAAGCAAAGAAGTTTAATATTAAGAATACAATGATACACCTATTCTCATTTTTATTACTTTTAAAGTCAAACCATATGAAGGTATCATTACCATCATATATGTTCCCTTGTCTTTGTCAGAGGCAAACAGCAAGGTGGTTATCCTTTCTTCATCCTCCTCTCCCCTCCAGGTTTTATGCTTTTGGAGAGTAAACTAGAGTGGATGCCTCCTGAGTCTTGATAACACGCGCTTCTGGAGACATCTAGGGGCAAAGCCAGTGTAGTTACACTTCCGGGGGTAAACATAGGATTAGGGAACAGTATCTTGCTTAGTAGAAAAGTCTTAGGATTTTAAAATTGACAAGACTTTCTTAGTTTTTAGCTATTGAATTTAAAGAGATGGGAAGATGGACTGAAGACTGGGGATTGGAAGAATCAGAAAGCAGTTGAGGGCAGGTTTAAGGAAGGGTCCTTTACAATGAAATAAAAGATAGGCAACCTATAAAACTGGTTTGACTGAGGAGCTGCATTCCTCACTGAATGAATGCATCCTTTCTTTCTTTCCCCTTCCTTTCCCCTTTCCTTCTTAGCTTATCATTTTTAGCCATGGTGCTGTTACCTTATTCCTTGGCATTTCCCTGTAGCCCAGGGATTCAGGATGGAAGAGTAATCTCAGAAGATGTCCTTGTAACACCTTTTCTTGGCTTCTGGTTGTTGTCTTTAAAAAGTGTTTATAGTTCTGAATCGCCAGTTTCTAATGAAGGGATTTATGCTGCTCCTTCTAGATCACCTGCCACTACTTGCATGCTATGTTGCACCATGGCACCTTGTGGACACTTGGGGTTTGTTAAATAGAATTAAAGGGGAAAAATGCCCATCTTCTTTAGAGATTGGTGGAATCTATGCCTTTGGAGTTTGTTGGGTACTAATCTGGTGGAAGCTACTACTTCCTCATGGTGTGACCCGGGGCAAGTTTCTTACCCTCTCTGTGCCTCAGTTTCTTCATCTGAAAATGAGATAATAGTAGTATCTGCCTCATGGGATTATGATATGGATTAAATGAGATAATGCACATAAAGCACTTTGGTTTTTGCTGACCTCTAGTAAACTCTAAACAACACATTAAATAAATATTAGTTACTACCATTAATTTGTGCTATGCAGTGCTTACTCTTAGTTTTGTTAAATTTGGACAACTAATCACTTTTAGCAGTAGTAAGAGTATTTCTGTGTTTTTTAGTTATTTGATCTCAGAGCAAGGCTGATTCCTGTTAAAAATGATAGTCTTGTTACTCTTGTTAAATGTGATGGTTTTAATGGTGTATTTATTGAGTGGTCACCACGTCAGATACTGTATTTGATACAAAGGAGCAGCACAGAATCCCTGTGTCAAAGTTGGGACCCTGCTGATGGCAGTATGTGGGTGTCACCTGGAAAATGAAAGTGGACAGGAGCTGAGGCATGCAGAGGCCAAGGAGCTCTGGAAGGAGGCCTGGCCACTGCCGTGGCTGAGGCTGGCTTCTCAGAGGAGCTGCCAAAGCCTAGGGGTCATGAAGCCTGAGAGGAACGTAGGGTGTGAGAGGAGGGGTTCCAGGAGTAGGAACAACATGTGCAGAGATCTCCATAGAGAATTAAAGTTTTTCCCCTGGATATAGCCTGATTTTCCTCAACTGCAGTCCAACATTGGTTTTTGGTTATACTCCCCACCCTCGCCTCTACCCCAGGTTTCTTTCTTTGCTTCCTTCCTTCTTTCTTGAAACATAAGAGCCTCTTGGTGCCCCAGTATAGATCTTCTTCCCTTTAGGTATTGCTTTTTGCCCAAATGAGTGTCACCTGGTGAGCCTTAGGGATGCAGGTCTGTACAGAACAGACTCTGTAGGAACATTCCTAAGGAAACATTAGTAACATGAATTTCTTCTCTCCACAGTATGATTTTAGCTTTGATAAATGACTGAAGCTGGAGCAGCCGTGGTTGAAGTCAGCCTACACTACAGTGCACAGTTGAGGAGCCAGAGACTACTTAAATCATCCTTAGAACCGTGACCATAGCAGTATATTTTTTCCTCTTTGAACAAAAAATATTTTTGCTGTATTTTTACCATATAAAGTATTTAAAAAACATGAATTGAGTTTTTGTAGCTTTCTGGTTCTCAACTTTAGCCTGAACCCCCCAACATGTGAAGGTGTGTTTCATCATCTGTATATATATAGAAGACAGTTATTTGTATGTAGGAAGAGGACTTATTCCAGCCTTGCATGCCAAAGAGTCAAGGACATGCTGCAAACAGAAAGTGTAATAGTAAGCAAGGTGGCTCTTCAGGTCAAGAGTACAAAACCAAACTGTTAGTCTGGGCAAAGGAAGAAAGAAACTAAACCACCCTTTTGCCTATATTGTGGCAGCTTCCTGTATTTCACATGGTTTACAAATTTATGGGACTGTAAGCCAAATATCTTTTCATAAGAATGTTAACATAAAAATGACATTTCAAAAAAATATATATTTCTTTGCTGAATTTGTGAAGCCTTATAAGCCATTACAGGTATAATGTAATTCCTGCCTATAGAAAGGAAAATAAGCCAAAACAAATTTTATCAAGAGCTTTCATTTAAAAGCCACTGCCTCCACAATCACCCTCAGACTCATACACTCTCACTGGCTCTTGCTGGATCTCGGTTTTGTATTCTGATTGATCTAATTATATTTGGTCTCTCTGATATGTCTCTTAATGGTTTTGGAGAGGTGATTCGGCAGGAGGTGCTCATCAGGCTAGATGCAGGAGCAGCTAGCCATTCACTGTCAGTGACATTGACCCTGTCGCCAGTCTGCTTGGCGCCTGACACTTCTGTCCTGCTGCACTGACCACGTTGTCCATGTCATGGACATAGCAATATCTAAGCAAACTCGGTTCCTTGGATTTGTCCATTCTTGCAGTTGTTGAGAGAAGTAACCTCAGGTTCTGTTTGCCAGGTGAAGTGAACCTAGCATTTTATTCTTAGTTCTCCTTTGTGTTTTAATGTCTCTTAGGCGTTGGTATTTAGGCGAAACATAGCTGTGTTTTATGACAGAGTCCAAAGAGATCCTTCAGTCTGTGGAGGCAGAATTGGCTAGCCAGATAAGTTGTGTGGTCACCAGATATCAAATGTTGCACGTCTGTTCAGCCTTGGACTAGGCCTTGGCTTGGCAGAAGCCAGAGAGCCACTAAGCAAAACTCCGTTTATGGACAGACCCAAATTTGAGGATGGTGGTATGCCCTGGCCCCACGTAAAAGGAAGGGTGAAACGGCAGCAAAGTAAACTTGGTTCTTTTGTTCTGCAAGTCTCAGAATTTGCTCCTTGGGGTTATCTTGTATTTCTTCCAGGCAAAGAGCCAAGGAGCTGTATCATAGAAGTTAGTTTGTTTGCATCTCTCTTACCTTTCTATCTTAGGCACCTTCCTCTGTTTAAAAAAAACTGTCACTTACTCTGGCTGTATCCCTAACTTCCAGTGCCTCTAAATGTTCTGTTCAAGCGTTTAAAGCAGAAGGTGTTGGAAAAGTTAGAACTGAGAGATAAATAAGCTACTTCAGGAAGCTCAAAGGTAGTAGAGGACTGTTGAACAAAATGTTTTACCTTCTCATTCAAATACTCTTTTTAAAAAAATGCCAATATTCACAATGTTGTGGTAGTTTCATATCTATAGCATAGTGATTCAATTTTTATTTTATTCCATTGTAGTTTATTACAAGGTATTGAATATATCAAGTATTCCCAGTAACCAAAATAGAAACTCCATGTAGTTGAGAGCATCTGGCTGTCAGTTTGCATGTCGTTGGGCACAGAGCAGAGGCTGAGCAGATCAGAAAGTTGCCTTGTTTACAAGACAGGAGCTTTCTGAAACATTAACTGTGGTTAAAAGCAAAACCACCTTTCTTCTCTTGCTTGTCTGTCAAAGCCAGGAAAGGGGGTGACTCTAGTTTTTTGTTTTATTTTTTAGGGGCTCTTCTACAAATGATGAAGAGAAGAGCAGTGACTTTTAAGAGCTGTGGTTAAGATGCTAAAGATTAATTTTCTATGCTTTTATCTGATTGGAGAGTTGCAGAGGCCCTTAGAAATCCTTTGGTCTAACTTCATCTTAGAGGTAGAGAGCAGAGCCCTGGGGACTGCATCTGGAACCCTGCTGGTTAGTCTAGTGTTCTCTCTCTTGTATCATTCCTCGTCCCTGTCTGTGAAGATAGTACTCAGGGCCCAGCTGGTGAAGGCTGCAGTGGCGTGCTCCTGGGTGCAAAATACTTTTATCTGTGTGTTCTGTCCTTTTCTTGGTGCCCTTCCTGATCATGGGACTCTCAGCTAAGAGAGCTGAGGAAGAAAGATCTAAGGTACAGCTTGGTTTTTCAAAGCCTGACAGCCACCTTTTCATGCCACATAGATGACAAAGGAATAATGTCCAAATCTGCTTCCCCACATCTGAACTTTGAGAGATAAGAAAGCTCCCCAATGGTACTTTTTCCTCTGTGGCTCTCACCACTTTCTATCTGGTATTATGGTCATTTATATGCAATTCATCTCTCCTACTAGACTATACTCCTAGAGGGTAGAGTATATTCTTATTTATGTTTGTATCTTCTTCCTGTTGCTCCTGGCACCTAATACAGTGCCTCGCACACAGAAACAACTGACTGTTGAATGAACAAATAAATCTGACACAGAAGAAGGGGGATGGGCTTAGGAAGTAGACAGGTCTGGGTTCAGATTTTCAAGCCCTGCATCTTCCAGTTAAAGTTATTAACCTTCTCAAGCCTCAGTTTCTTCATATGCAAATTAAAGATGATACTACTTACAAGAAAAAAAACAAAGAAGTAAATCTGATTGTGTTGTTCTATTGCTCTTTCAGCTTGAAGTCTTAACTGATGTCCTTTACGTCAGAGAAGTCAGAAGTAATGGAGCAACATAATCAAAGTCTACCATCTGTTTTTGAGGCAGTGACATTATGGAATGTTCTAAGACAGGTTAGGTTAGGAAAGGAAACAGCTGTATTTGGTGCACTTGAGACTTGTGAACTTTACTCACAAGTTATATTTTGTCAGTAACTGTGATAATTATTATGTATTAGGTATAATTATTCTCAAATGTAAATAAAATTGTTCTAATATACGGAAACAGGCAGCAAGAGAGAGAAGGGAAATCTCAAATTCTATGCTTATTATCTAGATTGGTGCCACCTGAATGTATGTACTTTAGGCCAAATTTACTATTTTGCAATGTAGTGTAACAAAACTTGAAATATTCTTGGTGTAGGGACACTACAGTGAATAAGGTCATTCAGAGAATGGGCTGTTATGCCTTTGTGAGAACTTGTCAGTGAAGCCTTTTGGTTTTAAGCCATATTTACCATGAAAATTCTAAGATAGTAGTCAAACTGTTTTGCTCTAAATATAGTTTGAGGACTGAGGGGCATTCAAAGCCTTAGGGATTAGCATTGTGAACTTCAGTAACCACAGTAATAATTACCTTTAGGACATAGATGTTAAAGGGATTGATCACTAAGTTGGTACTCAGCTCAAATTCTCTTCAGAATAAATTCTTTGATAAAAGCTGTTTTTGCTTTCAGTTGCTTCCCTCTGAAGCTGGGTGAGGAAGAGTGAGTGGGTGGGCAGTCCAGATCAGCTGGCTGAGAGTTTCAGAGGTTTGACTATGTCTTCCCTGCTGTGTTTATTTGGTTTGTTGCTTCCATTTTCGGAGCAATCTTGGTTTCATCTGTATTAGTTCCCATTCAACATTAGTGCCTAGTCAAAAAGTGAGTCAGCTTAACAAAAACTGAATTTGCTGTTCTCCAGCAGAGCACCTTGTGTGTAGAGGTTGAGAGGACTAGGAAGGTGTCAAGTTACACCCTACTACATCATCTCTCTCCAGCCATCTCTTGTATTCTTGGTTCACTTTTATTAAACACCCTGTGTTTTATCAGTCCCCACTTTGTTACTGACCCAGGGGATGTAGTTAATCTTAAATATGATATTTTAAGTACCATATACTCTCAGGGTAAGAGACTGGCACTTGAACAAGGAAGGAGCTTGCATCCTTCTTGTGTTTTCACAGCTCAGTTCATTCAAATTGTTAACTGTGAAGGAGAGGATGTAATAGGAAATCAAGTTCTAGAGTCTGCTCTTATCACTTGATCTGATCAGCAGCCTATTTCACAGACTGGATGCAAGCCAGGTGAGGGTTGAACTCTGACAGCCCAATTAAAAGCAAGTTTGGCTGCCACTGCATCTAATCTCTGAGAGACCTGCCGGGCAAGGCTAGTCTTCTGGTGTAAGTCTATATAAAACACTAACTTTTGGGAAGACAGTAATAGGACTAGTCCACGTTAATTGGTAATTTTCTATTTTACCAGCTACAGTAATCAAATGTAAGGGCATTATCCACAACCTACTACCTTCCCTTCCTCACCTATTTTGAAGCCAGTACCAGACATTACATATATAAGGTTCTTAAAACACACACACACAGTCCCAATATCATACATAAGTTGGTAACTACTTAGTACTAAATAGCCAATTGGCGCTCCGATTTGCCCCACTGGCTCAAGTTTTACAGTTTGTTCACATCAGGATCCACCAAAGATCTGTACATTTCACTTGGCTCTTAAGGCTCTTAATCTACTAAATTCCCTCTTTTTTGCAATTTGTTGAAGAAATGGTTTCATTTGACATAGCAATCAAGTCATTCGTTGTGTAGAACTTGTAGTATTCTGGCTTTTGCTGACTGCATCCTCTGCCATAAACTCTTTAAAAAAAAAAATCGTTTGTAATTTTACTGTGTACATTCTCACCCATCACAATGCTGTCTGATAAGATACTGTTAGATCCTTTCTTAGGTAAGAGAACTAACTTAAGTACTTGCCTAAAGTGACATGCAAGTTACAGGATTTGTATTCAGGTCTGATGATTCCAAAACCACTACTTCTAACCACTACTTTATAAAGTAATTGAGATATTCATATTTATTATGGAGGTTTTCTTCTATAAAACTTCATGAGCCTGTTTTATTAATTATATGGAGAAATATCTAGAATTTCAAAGGTGTCATTTTCTTTTATGAACTACACAGTTAATTAGAATCAGTCAAGTGTGCCCTTAAATGTTGTACCTATCTTTGATAAGTTTTAAGTCAATTTTTAATCCAGGGTTAAGTGGCCATCTACAGACCAAGTAAGGTTTGTATGACATAGTGGCTAAAAGCATAAGCTCAGGGCACCTGGCTTTGAATCCCAGCCCCTTCACCAGTTAATTTATTTAAACCTAATTTCCTCATTTGTAAAATGGAGATTAGCATTTGCCCCATGAGGCTACCTTGAGAATGAGAATTAAGTGAGAACGAAATGAGTGGTTCATCCACAGTGACTGGCCTAAGGCAAGCCCAAAGGAATACCTGTTCTGTAATTGTGTTACTTAACCAACTAGTGTATAGCTTTGTGGTTGAGAGTGTCTGACTCTTTGCAACCCCATGGACTATACCTATACAGTCTATGGAATTCTCCAAGCAATTCTACTGGAGTGGGTAGCTGTTCCCTTCTCCACGGGACCTTCTCAACCCAGGAGCTGAGGGGGTCTCCTGCATTGCAGGTGGATGAGCTACCAGGGAAGCTTAAGCACTGTGGTTGGCCCCTCTCAATACCATTCTTGCTCCTACTTTTAATTCTTGGTCTCACTGCTAAAGTAATGTAGTACAGTCCCAGTTTTCAAAAACCAGTAAGTGCCAGCTGACAACATACAGTTACCTCATGTGTTAACAAATCTGACTCCTGATCTGAAAATGACTTAGAAATCTAAAAGTTAAAAAAGCCTTCAGTTGAGTCCCACGTGCACCTGGATTTAGGAGTTAAAATCACAGGTTTGGGAATCAAAATGAATTTGAAAATCCCAATGCTACCACCTATTAACTGTATTAGCTTTCTTAAGCCTGAGTTTATCACTGAAAAAAAAGTGAGCAATACTTGCTTACAGAGATAGAAGTTTAAATAATGTATATAAAGTACCTGGTATCCAATAAGCACTCCAATTATATACACAAACATTAGGAGAAAGTATACAAAGGAAAAGGAAATTAAAACCAAACCAGCTGATTTATCAATCAGTTCTTTCTGGACAAGGAAACAAAATCTTACTGAAAAGGTCTTCATGTGGATCCATTAACAGGGGAAAAAGAACCCATTTAAACATAGTGTGAAAGAACTTTTAGAACAAATTTTTCATTAATAAAATCAAGACCCCTCTCTGGATTCACAGGCTGAAAACTGGTATTTTTCCATTTGGGGGATGAGGGAAGGTTAGTATTTGGAAACTATTTGGTACACAACTCCCAATTCAGTATGTAGCTGCATTTTAATATATTAAAAAGGAAATGAAGGCACACAGGACTTAAATGAAGAACATTAATATATTTATTTGAATTGTAGATACAGTCTATCACCGTGGCTAATTATATCTTAAATGTTTCCCCTGAGGCTATAAAAAGAAAAAAGGCTTGGACTCATTACATCCACTTAATAACAGTGACCAAAGCAGCCACCAATCTTCACATCAGAAAAGGAAATGCTCATGGCTGGCACACTCATCAAGTTTGAGGAAGAGCCCACTGCCATAAAACCAGTGGCAGGCACCTAGAATTGTTGGAAGTATTGACTGACCACTCCAGTATTCTTGCTTAGGAAATCCCATGGACAGAAGAACCTGGGGGGCTGCAGTCCATGGGATTGCAAAAGAGCCGAATATGACTCAGCCTGAGTATGAGTGACAGGATGATGGGGTAATTTTGTTTGTTGAATGTTTACAGGTTTGTCATTCTGGAAAAAATGTGAAGTCATGAAATGATGTAACTAAAGACCAACTTTTCTCTAAAGTAGAAGAGAACTGTGTTTTTAAAATACAACTCTCTATTGTCAGATTTATTAAGGTTGGGAAGCTTTCTATACCTGCTGGGATCTGGCATGAAGCTTTAAACAGAGGGATAATCTGACTAGGCTAAATCTGCCAAGTGTAGCTGTATATTTAAAGACTCGAGTAGAAAAAGTTCCTCTTGCCTGTTGATCAGAGCAAGTGGCAACCATACCTTTGAAGAGGGGAGCAGTGTGGGAAGCACTACTCTCTCTGCCTCACCAGTGGATCTGCTAGCCTAAGCTGACTCTCCACTCACTACCTGCCAAATACAGATTTCCCACATTTGAACTTCCTTCTACTGTGCAGAATGTCATCCTTAGCAGTAAAAATCATAAAGCCTACTTCTGTAGTAATACACTGATGGGCAATTGGTTTTCATTTTTATAAATACAAGTATACTACATAGCTCTGTATATATTGAATGTGTTCTCCAAGAAGATCTTTAAAAAATATATATTTGTTATGAAATAAATTTTAATTTCAAATTGGAAATGTATTTTCATCCCTTGTCAACATTTCCACTGCCTAACTGCACAATTTCAGATGTAGTAGTATTTTTGAAACTTTTCCAGTCCTGTGGCTACTGCTGGGTCTTCCAGACTTGCGGACATATTGAATGCAACACCTTGATGGCATCATCCTTTAGGGATTCCATCGCATCCACTAGCTTTATTAACAGCAGTGCTTCCTAAGGCCCACTTGACTTTGCTGCACAGAATGTCCGACTGGCTGACTGACACCATTGTAGCAATCCAGTTCATTAAGATCTTTTTGGTATAGTTCTGTGTGTTCCTTCCATCTTTCCAGCATCCACTAGGTCTCCACCATTTCTGTCCTTTATTGCGCTCTCTTTGGGTGAAATGTTCCTTTGGTTATCTCCCAATTTTCCTGAAAAGATCTCTACCCCTTTCTGTTGTTTTCTTCTAGTTTTATACACCTTTTCATTGAAGAAGGCCTTCTTGTCTCTGTGCTGTTCTTCAGAACTCTGTGTTTAGTTGGATACACCTTTCCCTTTCTCCCTTGCTTTTTGCTTCTCTTCTTTGTTCAGCTCTTTGTAAAGCCTCCTCAGATAACCACTTTGTCTTCTTTTTTCTTTGGGATGGTTTTATTCGCTGCCTCCTGGATAATATTACGGACCTCCGCCTGTAGTTCTTCAGATACAGTTAATTAAATCTAATCTCTTGAATCTTATCTGTTACCTCCACTGTGAGAGCTGGACTGTAAAGTGACGTTTAAGTCACTCAGTCATGTCCAACTCTGTGACCCCCATGGACTATATACAGTCCATGGAATTCTCCAGGCCAGAATACTGGAGTGGGCAGCCTTTCCATTCTCCAGGGGATCTTCCCAACCCAGGGATCGAACCCAGGTCAAGGCAGACTGCCAAAGAATTGATGCCTTTGAAGTGTGGTGCTGGAGAAGAATCCTGAATGTCCCTTGGACAGCAAGGAGATCATTCAATCTTAAGGGAAATCAACCCTGAATATTCACTGGAAGGACTGACGCAAGCTGAAGCTCCAATATTTTGGTCATCTGCTATGAACAGCCGAATCATTGGAAAAGTCCCTGATGCTGGGAAAGATTGAGAGCAGAAGAGGGCGTCAGAGGATGAGTTAGCTGGTTGGTATCACTGATGCAATGGACATGAACTTGGGCAAACTTCAGGAGACGATGAGTGACAGGGAGGCCTGGCGCACTGGAGTCCATGGGGTTGCAGAGTCGGACACGACTCTGTGACTGAACAACAACATTTTTGAACATGCGGCACAGGAGTCCTTTAAAATGCAAATGTTCCTGAAGATTTTCTAAATTAATCCATAATTACATAAAATAGCTCTTTAAAAAATAACTGGCTAAGCAGTGCTTTGTTAGACACTGTTAAAAAATTCCAGGTGAATCTATGGATGTCAAATTCAGCAAACTGATTGTTCTAGGTAACAAGTACTATTTAAACACTCAGACTAATGGCTATTAGATTTAACACAGCTACAATTACTTAATTATTCATTCTGTTTATTGAATTAAAAAGGAGTACAAACAATTGGTTAAGTGCTATGCACTGACATGGAAAAGGTGTATTAAAAAAAACAACAGGAAAGCAAATCAAAGTTAACGTAGTTTCAATTGAACAAAAATTTAAAGACATTTAATATACTACACATTTATAAAATAAAAGTTAACAAAGGGTGTTTTGTAAATAATTAGTAGAACAAGTGAAAATAAATATGCCAGAGACCTGAAGTTTTTTACACTTTAATGAAATAACAAAGCAAAGAAATTTAAACTACTAAATATAATCTGAGAGGCAGTTAAAAACAAACCCCCCCCTCAAAATTTAAGAACACAATCCTTTGAAACATTTAATCAGTCCATAGCAAATAATTATTACATACCAAAAGCTCTAAGTGTCAACTAGTTCCACCACAATGCCATGTATATCTTGACAATTTAGAAATCTTGAGATCAACACTTAAGTTCTTTTCTTGATCTCTACAGCTTGGTTTGTAAATACACACATGCTTTTGTGGATCTATTCCCCCGCCACACACACACACATTTTCAAGGAGCCAATAAAATTTTTTCCACCTGTGCCTAAAAATGTTACGATTCAGTTTTAGCACATTGACCCTGATGATGAAAATGTTTTTAAGTTAAAGATGGGGACACAATTTCAGTCTTATAAAAATATACCAGTATTAACCAAACCTTAATTCAGAGAGGGCACTTCACATGTGCACGAGACTGTCAGTAAAACTGCTAAGAACCTGGAACAGCTGCTCCTAGGGCTTATTAAGTGCTCTCTCTCTTTCATACAGATACAACACACACACACACACATTTTTATACCATCAGTTTCATTAAATCCAGGCTATCTGGATTAAGTAGATAAAGGATGGGTTTTGTTTTTGCAACTATAGGGCAGCTACTATAACAATAGCTTAACAACACCGAAAATTTTCAATTAAGTTCACCCTGTTTTTAGAAAGTGTCTAAGTGTAAATGCAAATTCACCTTTTCTCTTAAAGTTAGCGGTTTATATTAAATCAGGTATGGTTTTTGAAATGGACGTAATGTTTTCAGGAACAACCCCAAAAACGTTGCTAAAATTTAAATGAGAAAGTAAAACAAAACCAAGATAAACATTTTAGATATGGGACAAAAAGGATATTAATAAAAATGTCTTCTTTCCTCCCCATTCAAAAGTAGTCATTCTTCTGCTGTGAAAGAAACTGACATGGATATTTCTCTTTCAAGAGATGTAAGATATATTTACCAGTGTGAGCAGAGGTGTTAGGGTCAGTTCTTGTGTGCAGGAACCTAAAAAAGAGAATTTCAAGATGGGGAGGGGTGGGGAAAAAGGGTTTTCTATTAATGTCATGGAATGCCACTCTACAGGGACAACATTCCTAATAATAAAAATCACCAAATTACTACTAGTGTGATTTCAGATTAATAAAATATTGACAAGTCATTTTAATTAGTTTATTTTTAAAGTCAGGTAATCCCTTTTTCTCCCACCCACTAAAATGGGCCAATTTGTAGGGGCATTTGCAAACAAAATTTCCTGTTTAAACTACTTACCTGGTTAAATAGAACATTTACCTGGCCAGTAACACAAGTGTAGCTAGCATGACCACTAATAAAATACAGAAATAAAAACTGAGGCCGTCTTCCCTCCCAGCTAATTCCCTACTCTTAATTCACCACCCACACACCCATTTTAGGAACCCCATATCCAACACTGTACTATTAATAACCAGTTATTTGGAGGAAAAAGACATTTAATTTCATACGAGTTCTAGCCCTTGATCAATGAATAGTTAACAACAAAAACATTTTCAAGCACATGGAAATGAGCCTACTAACCTGATTTTTGGAGCCAAAATTCTCCACTCTATTTTGATCTATGTGCAAAAAGTATTGGTACTTTTCAGTTTATACATTTGTTAGTATCTTGCAGCTGGCTTGAAAATACTCTCACCTCAAGCCTAGAGACTACAGCACAATCAGAGGTTTCAGTTGACAGCTATGAGTTAGACCATCCTGCCATCAGGTTCTTTGTACCATAAAATCCTAGGTTTCTTCATGTATTTCACCTTTCTAGCACAGTCACTGCACGGCACATGCATAAAATAGACGTTTATAGCAAGTTGGCACCGCAAAGTACCAGTATATGTAGGAAGCTGCCAATTAAGACAGACTTAGAACACAAACTCACCTAGCTGCTACAGAAACCTTTGCATAGTTGTTACTCCATTTTAATGGAGTTATGTTCTTGTAAAATGTGCCTCACTTTGCCTCCACTTTTTTTAAAGTGTTCTTAAACTGCACTTCAGAAGCACTCTGAAAACTCAGATCTAGGGGTGGTTGGGTGAAGGACAGTAGACTCTGAGTGCCAAATTGCCCCTGAACGGGCACAAATCCCAGTGAATGTTACAAGTGTACCATGGCACACTGTAATGCAATTTGTAAACAGCTGTGGAGTTTCTATGCCCATATTTTGTTAGTGATGTTACCATAGAGATTGGGATAATTAATGGCTTCAGGGTATACATGAATCACCTAAAATATGAATGGATTTAACTGTACTGAGGTAAACAGAAGTTGCCACTTAATTATATACAGTTACCAATGAAGATTTTATTCAAGCTTAAAGTAAAAAGTAATTTTAGTTAAGAAAAATGAAGTACCAGATAAACTGTAACATATAGTTATTTTAACTTAGAAATATCAAAACAGGAATTCTTGATTCTCTAAGTGGTGGTCTCTGCAAAATGGAGCTTAAAGAAATCTTTTACATTACCAATTTGATAAAATAATCTGCTGACCACGATCTGTCATCTCCTCTTACTATGAGCTTCTGGGAGAATCCGAGCTATTTTAAGGCCAATTTGTGTTTTTCTTTCTTCTCCCCTTCCCTGACTTGACCATTTCTCCCTGCTACCCTCCTGTTAAATGCCCCCCGCCCCCATCCCACCCACCAAGGAAGAACTCCTGACATCCAAGCCTTTCTTCTCTTCTCTGTGGATCCTGAAGAAGTCTGCTCATGGTAAATAATATAAATTTGGCTGGGTCAAAAGGAAACAGTGTTAAGACTTTTTCTTCACCAGAATCTTATTTTGGAGATATTCCCACTCTTCTCAATGTAACAGCTATGGTCACCATATTCATCCTCTACTGAAAAGGGGAGGGAATTTCAAAGGAGACTAAGTATGTTGTACTCAGCTGTTACGGAATTTTAAAAGCACAATGTGAACATCAGGCTTTTGGCGATTTTAAATGTGAAATTCTCAAAAGTGCTTTTCCATGAAGGAAACCTTTCCTTAAACTAAACAGGGAGGGGAGAGGGACACTACCCACAGCACCAGTTCAGAATGAGGTTCAGTATGGCAATATCTGAAAAACTGAGGAGAAATAGTGTTTAAATTTATGTATCCCTATGTCAAAATATTAAGGGCAATTAGAGAAATGATTATGAGGTTTTAAACCCAGTTTAAGTATGTTTGTAACCTGCTGAATTCTAACAAGCTCAATTATACTATAAACTTCCAAAGTGGTTATATCTGCTGATTTCTACTCTTGCTAGATGACAACAAAATGATTCCCCAAATTGAAAACAACTTGGAACAAGCTTTGTTGAAAACTTATACAGACTACTGATCTCTCCATGTTGGTACAAATTTAAAATCCTCTTTTTGAATCTTGAATTTCTTCAAGATCAGGTACTGATGTTCCTTCGGGAATAAAACAAAAGGGGGAAAATCTTCAAAGCACTACTCTGAATTTTCTGTATAATGTCCTTCCAAGTACTGTTTCTAACCATGTCTCATGTGGTATTCCAGAAGAGCATCAGTTATACTGCATATCTAAGTCATAGAGGAAACTTTTTTAGCTGGTTTAGATTCCAAATGTATACAAATGAAGTCACTTTAATCCTATAAATACTTCTTAATTTATTTTAAAAAATTGTGCTGTTAACCCTTTTACGGGGCAACAAGCTATGTGAAAAGTACAAAACTTTTTGTCAAATGTAATATTGAGAGTGCTTTTGACATAGTTCACTGGTTTATCATCTGGATCAGTATATACTGCGCAACGGGCAAGGCTAGAATCCATGAACCAAGCTGCAAAGATCTCAAGCTAAATAAGGCGGAAAGATTTGGAGAAACAAAAGAAGGAAATTCTTTCCTATCCAATGTATACTCTTCAGACTAATGCACTCTTTCTATCAAGCCTTCTAAACTGTTAAATAAAGTTTTCCAAACAAGCATTTAAACTTCATTACACAGAAGAGCAACAAGAATGGTATCCTGCCAGACAAAAGGCAGGAGGGAAAAAAATATATATACTGAGTTCAATGGGTAAGCCTGAATGTAGCACAGTTCTTCACAACCGATGGGGGGATAATTCAACATGGTGTCCAACAACGTTCTAACGACGTGCTTCATCTCAACTGGTTACTATGAAGCAAGGTGTAAATGTTTGGCCCCAATCGGGCTTCAGAAATGGTTCTTTTTTCATGACGAGCATGTCAGTCCAGCTATCAATCATGTTTGTTTGCACCAAATCCCAAGCCATTAAAATACGACTAATTTTAAGTTAAACAGAAGTCGTCTGCTCCAAATTCGCCATCAACTATCCATGCTACTGCATTCCTCTGAATGAAGACAAGATGAAATGTGTATTGGGGGAAAAGAAGAAGAGGGGAGGGGGAGAAAAAAGTTACCAGTTAGAAAGTTTTGAAATCAGCATCATGACATCACAACATATCTTAACATTAAAAAACAATCACATCAAGGCAAATTCTTGGTATTTTCATCATGATCATTAAAACTGTGTTATCTTAGGCTACATATTACAGTCTAAACCCATGATTATTTTGAATATGGAGAACCCAAGTGAATAATCATATTGGAATCTTATACTTTAAAAAGAAATCTTGAAATAGTTACTCAGAGTGGAAACATTTTTATGGTAGAATAGACAGACAGAGAAGAAAGAAACAGAATAGAAGAAAAAGAACACCTGGCAGTCCAAGGTAAAACTGCATTATATATGTATTGGGTTGGCCAAAAAAGTTTGTTCAGTTTCCCAATCTTACAGAAAAATCCAAATAAACTTTTTTGTCCAATCCAATATTGAATTCTTTTAGTTGCTCTGTTTGAAACTCTGCAATATTACCCTACTCTGTGTGTGTGTGTGGGAAGGACAATGTGTTAACAGCTCTATTGATTTAATTCACATATTCTACAATGCACCCGTTTAAACTGGACAATTCAGTAGTTATTAGCATATTCACATAGGATTGTACAACCATCAAGGCAATAAATTTTAAAACATTTTCATCACCATTAGAAGTTAATCAACAATCCTAAGCAATTACTAGTCCGTTTTCTCTACAGATTAGCCTATTTGGGACACTTTCATATAAACGGAACCACAGTAGGTACTCTTTTGTGTCTGGCTTCTTTCATAGCATATTGTTTTTAAAGTTCATCCATGTTGTAGCATGTATGAGTACTTGATTCTATTCCATTTTGTACAGTCCTCAAAAAAAAAAGAAAATGCAGTACGGATTGCTACTTATAATAAAAGGTCAGCAATTCTTTTTTTTGGAACTTAAGTATTTTTAGTTAGATGACTTATAGTATCTTAGGATACTTATGGTTTTGGAATGCCATTTCCTTAGCTTCATCTACATTTTTCCCAAATGTCTATTCCAAACAGGTATTAATGTTTTCGAGCAGGGGAAAAAGAACTCAGAGGATACCTTAATAAAAGGCGTGTAACTAAGTATCTAGTTATAAAGAAGTTGTTTTCTTATTGTAGGTATAAATGAAAATCTTTTAGTGCTATACCTATTTGCAAAGCACAACTGAAAATTGCTTAATTTGACCCAGTTCTTACAACTGGACTAAGTTTGTTTCATCCACTATAATGAGTATCCACAATAATTAAATTATCAAATAGCACTGCAACTCTTATTCCACTGTAGTAGAGGCACAAACATATCCTTAAAGCTATGTCTAAAATAAATCTACTTAGAAGGTAAATCTGTTACTATATACCTAGTGTTTTCCTAGTTCTTTGTATCAAATGTTTATTTGAAAAAATAATTTCCAAAATTACTAATAAAATTTGAAAATCACATATAATCTCAGTTATAGATCTCTGAAGTATCTATGAGTAGGCCTTGAAACCTAAAAAGGGCCAACAAACACAACAAGAAATCAATGGAAGATGTTTGCTTTTAGCTAACTTCAGAGGTATGTTAGTGAAATGTCATTAGTGATCTACAAATACAAAAAGGCCCTAGAAGGTTCTGAGTGTAGTTTTCAAACTTCTTGAGCTGTGTACTCTACATGCTTTTCGCCCTTGTCTTTGGCTGTATATCCTCACCTACCAGTGAGATCTGGTACAGTTTGTACCATACAGATAGAAGCACAGAGAACATGCTTTTAAGCCATTCGTGCTACCCTGACAACCCTCCTCCTCTGAGAATAACTCTGAGCAGCTGGTCATCTTTCTTACTAAAAACACTTAGGTGGGACACACTGTGAACAAAAAAATCTGTTTATCCATTTCTAGGTAAATTATTTCCTTTTAAGCAAACTAAATTATTTCTGCTCTGAAAAAAGAACAAGTAAGTCATTTACATAAAATTTCTCATTATCTCTTCTAGCATATCTTGCTCAATTAAGCTATGTCCTTAACTGTTAGCTTTCTGGCTTTGGGCTTTCTTCTGGTATCTGAACGTAATAGAAAACACCTTTTAGACTTAGATTTGAAGACCTGGTAACACTCTACAAGTTAATTACTCTTGCCATGCTTCAGTTTTCACACTCCAGAAATGAGGACAAATACACTTCTCCATTTCTCTTATAGGGCTATACAGATGTCCTGCAAGACAGTGTATATAAAGGGCCTAGCAGGTTACTAGGCACATAGGTACATGACGAATTCTAGTTCCATTCGCTTTCTCTATCCATCATGCACAGTTCATGCTAGTGTGCTACGTGGTATTCAACAGATACTCATCTGTAAGGATAAAACCATAAGCAAGATCATCCTGAAGTTGTTCAAATGTCATATCCTAGCTAGTTTTCATGAGCACAGAAGTATAAAATACTTCTTGTCTAATGAAGCAAGATTTTTAGGAAGATTTTGAAAGTGGCAATCTAACTTGCCTGTAAATGAGGTGGCATATTCCTGCTTATTCTCACCACTGTCATCAATTAAACAAACAAAAAAATACTGTTGCATATTAGATTAATTAAACTCCTGTGGAGTGAGATATAGTGTACAATCTTTAAATGAGGGAGAAAATCTATTATATCCTACACTTTAAAGTACCACCTAAAAGTGCTACAACTTTATGATAAATTAAGGCAAGGTTTCATTTGGAAAAAAACACAATACTGTATGATGGTTACCTTCAATATTCTGGTGGTCTATAAAAGGTGCTGGTCCCCATATCCTAACAGTGCCGTCATCTGAGGCGCTGGCCATCATGGATGGAATCTGTGGGTTCCAGCTGACGCAGTTGACTGTACGTGTGTGCCCTGTCAGCTCCGCAATTGGCAGTTCACTACGTTTGTGCCAGATGTAAACCTTGTGATCTGAATAACAGTAATTCAGAAAAAAGTAGGGAAAGTGTAACAGATGAACAAAATTGATTGATTTCAAGTTTTCTGCTCATTACAGAACATTTATCAGACTTGAAAGGACAACAAAAATAATGTGAATAATTTAACATTATTTTTTGAAAAATCCATTTAAATTTTAATAAAATACACATTTCCCCTGTTAAGAATGACAGACTAGCTTGCAAGTCATCACAGAATCTGCAATATTCTGTAATACATAATGTATAATCACAGTCAAGACCTTTGAATATAAAGAAATCTAGGATGAAGATAAATTCTATGGAAATGAGAGGTGACAAGAGAAGCAATGTATCCAAATTCAAATATGGCAATTAAGATGACAGCTAAATATTGAGTGCTTACAATGTCTAGGTGCTATATAACTCTATTATTTAATCTTCACCACCATCAGGAGGTGGTGCTTATCCCTTTTATGGATGGTGACTGATGAACTGCAAGTGTAAGCAATCTCCTCATAGTTAACAGCTGGTAAATGGTGAACCTGGGATTTAAATCCGGGACGTCCTGCTCACGTGTTTACTTGTGAGGCTAGACAGCTGTCCTACAGCTGTATCATGATATAACTGTGTGGTAGTCTATTTACACTCTCATCAAGTGCCCATAAAAACCAAAAACCCCAACAACTTTGTTTCTTTGGATAAACTAACCTTCAAAAACAAAATGAACCAACTGTCTAGTACAGAGTAGTGGTTCAGAGTAAGGGCTGTAGAGTCAGACTACTTGGTCCACATCCTCCCTGTGTTCCTGACCAGGTGTGTAACTTTGGGCACATTTCCCACTCCCTGCAACTTTCCTTCTGTAAATGGGGAGTCATACTTACCTCATCATGTTATGAGGATAAAATAAGTCTGTATATGAAGAAATGTTTTGAACAGAGTCTAACACACAGTAAACACCATGTATTACCACAAAGAGTTAACTAAATGTAAAGTGATGGTTCTTGAACAGATGGCAGAACCCCAGGGTGAGTTAGAGAAGTGTCCCATCTGAAGAGCTGTCACTCAACTACATGATCAGTGTGGGAACTTTCAGCAGATGTGCTGCCAACTGAGGCAACTAGAGTGGTGAATAGGTAATAAACGTGTGGTAAAAGAACATGCCCTGGTTTCAAAACTTAAAAAGATAAAAAGTTGGAACCACTGTTGAACAGTTTTTTGTGTATGGGAAGCAAAAGCTAAATGGAACTCCCTGGTACTGAATTTATCTTTCCTAGAAGGTATTTGTTGTTCAGTCAATTTTGAAAATAATTTTCCTTGAATAAAATAAAACTAACAAAAGTGAAAAAAAAAATGCCCAGACTAGCTATGCTTCCCCTTGGACAGAGCCAAGTCCACAAAGAAAGACTACAGGCTTTCTTGAAAAGTGAGAATGCAACTGAAATCTGGATGAAAAATGTTTTGGGGAACACATATCCAAGGAGGATATTTACTGAATATGCAGCCAAAATTAAGAAAGATCTGAGCAGTCAAGGTCAGAATGACAGGCCTTATGATCAAGTTCTGCTTACTTCTATCAGTTTAAGGAATCCAGTGCCAATGCAGAGAAAAAAGTAAGTTTTTCTCCTTATTATCAGCACAATGAAAAGGCTCGAGTAATGGCATAACTTTTAGGGGGAAATGCTTCCTATTGCTCTATCTTATATTGACATTCATGATTTTGGGGGTTTGGAAGGTTCTTGAAATATATTTCTTACAAATAAACAATGAATGGATTACTGTGGACATCTTGGGAGAGAGCATATTTGCTATAACCACTTGGTGTTGAAAACATTTTTAGAGTCATTCTAAACCACCTGAGTCATGAGAATCCTAATCTCTTTCCGTCACAGTTATGTTTCATTTTTAGCCCTAAATAGAATATAATGTGGCTTAATTACATTATTCATCAGGCTTAGTTCTAAAGTTAGTTTGGGCCAAAAAAAAAAAAAAAAAAAAGATTGGCATCACTAGGGATAATGGTGGCAATACATGTTTTTTAAAAGTACTTCTAGGCTACATATTATTTTTAGACAAAGTACAGCAGATTGTCACAGTTGGTAAAGAATCCACCTGCCAATTCAGGAGACATAATAGATGTGGGTTCTATCCCTGAGCCAGGAAGATCCTCTGGAGGAGGAAATGGCAACCTATGCTATAGTTCATGGTGTCACAGAGTTGGACACATACAGACACAGACACACACACACAAACATACACATGCCAGGAAGATCCTCTGGAGAAGGAAATGGCAACCTATGCTATGGTCCATGGGGTCACAAAGAGTTGGACACACATACACACACACACGATTGTGAGGCATAATTAAGAGGGGTTAAAAAACCCCACCAGAAGCAGGATTAAATAGAGCATGGGGAAGAATCTTCGAGTAGGAGAAGCTAAAAAGCATGTAGAAGGCTTACTGTATTTAAATCATAAAAATAGAAACCCATGGAAAATCTAGAAGAAAATAACATTAAACTAACAGATAAAAAAGACTTTTTGATGGGAAAGAAGTGAACTTCCAATTGTTACCTAGCAAGCCACTCTTTTCTTAATCTTACCTGAACGACATTTTTAGGGGAAAGAAAGAAAGAAGTCATATGCTTCATGTGAAAAATCTACATCTCTAAATGTCTCTTTGTCCCACTCCTTAAATACACCTTATACACCAAGGAAAAACTCATGTGTCACCTTGTGATCCTCTTCTCTACTGACATCAGCTTTTTTTGTCAAGAAACGAAAATTAGAAACATCTCACACAGTAACCGAACATTACCAAGTGTTCACCAACATAATCCAGCTCCTTGGTCTATCTTGGAAAACTAGATTCAGTTTTTAAAAAATGACTTAAGTAATTTGCTGCTACAGTACTAGAACAGCGAAGTGGGTACTCAAGAAAATTGTGTTGAAAGAAAATTTTCAATAATCTGCCATTATTTGTTTCTATTACCTTAAAATGTACAGCAACTTTTAATACTGCCTCACTTATTTGTGCTTGCATATTTTAAACAATTTGTTTTAAATCAGACTACTTGAGGCACGTACCTGCCTGATAATACTGATGTTATCAGATGAGAGTAAGTTATTAAAAAAGGTAGTAGTCAATTCCATAATTTGAGCTTTTCTGAGTCCATAAGAATCCCATGGTCTCAAAGAAAATCTAAATTATTTTCTTCAGTCATTAAAAAACCACTGAAGGTCATTAAAAAACCACTTGGATCAATTTTATCCAAGATCAAGTAAAACATCATTAACCTTGATTTTTAAGATACTATTAACATCTGAAAACCGTTAAATCTCACGGAAAGAAAAATACCTACAAAAGAGTAATGATTTAACTAAATCTTGATTTGACACATGCACCAAACACACTTCCACACAGCCACAACAGGCACTACTGATCTGTGACAACGAGGAGGGACTCAAATCATTCCAAGAAAAGGGATATCAACAGTGTACTGGATAAATGACTCATACAATTTCTGATTTAACATCTTGCATTTGTTTGAAGACATAACTACCTTTACAAATTGAGAGAATTACAGAACTTTCAGTCCATCTATATATATCTGTGAATCAACAGAGACACAATTTACCTTCACTGCCACTAGCGATGAAGTCTTCATTATGGCCTCCAAAACATGAATGAATCGTATAAAACCCTTGTGTAACACCTTGATACTTTCTTACTAAAACTCTGTCTTGCAAGTCCCATAAATGAACTCCCTGTAAGCAAAAGAGAATATAGGTATTTATTCTTAACACAAAAGAATTTAAAGAGTAATCTGTGACTATGCATTTGCCTGATGAACATTTCCATTTTCTGTTTATGCAAAATGCCAATATCCTGAAAACTTTCCAATTGACTCTACAAACTTATGGATCAAACACATGAAGTAAAATTTAAGAATTCATAAAAATATTTGTTTATATATACTAAGACCCACAAATTTTAACTAAGCTAAATTTTCCTGAGATTTATGTTAATAAACTTACCTGAGTTGCTACATTTAACAAAGCTAATCGGCCATTCTTTGAAATAGTAAAAGACATAATGGGATG
>SJYQ01031721.1:247400-275215 GCA_006410935.1 Redunca redunca
TGATCTTCTTGTACTCTGTAACCAAAAATAATTTGTCAAAACCAACATACTAAGAATCAAGACATTCAAATTATTTAAATATAACAAATTTAAGTCTGTAATCACTATTACATACTATATTTCAATCAAGAAAAAGAATCTGAGTTAATAATTACTAAGCACCACTCAACTATCCACCCAAATTACCAATCAAACCAGAAACATAATAAAAATAGTAACTCTTCTTTTGAAGAAGCAAGTTCTACTACACTTTTATTTTAATACAAATCAGATAACTGTTGTTTAATGAATATAAAGTATATTTACATGTTTCTATCTGTAAGGTCCTCGAAGTTATATCCCCGAATTCGCTGGTGTGTATCTGATGCCAGAACAGTCTTCCCGTCACTCAAGCACCAAAGACATTGCACTCTCACTCCTTCCCAAGAGTCAAGGAGATTACCATCTAAATCCTGAGGAGAAAATTACTATTAACTTCATTACTGAACAGCACTCAGAAAGCGAACAAAGAACCAAAAGAATCTTTTTTCCCCAAAAGAATCTCTTAACACATCTTTCTGTAATATCTATCTCTTCCTGAGACTGATCGCAACCTAGTTGTTCCTTAAGTGTTTTCAATCATCAAAATTTATATAAGTCAAATTGCATTACAATACCTAAGGGGAGGGGGAGAATCTTAGTAAATCTATCTTCCCTTCTATCAAGCACAGATAAATACAACAAATACAAAGAAAGAAAAGAATCCTTAAGTTTCAAGGGCTCACAACTTTTGGAAAAGAATTTAAACATCCTTTTAAAATATACTATACTGGGATTTGTACTATAATAATCAGAAGATATGATATGGAAAAAGATAACTAACTAATGTGAATTAAGAACTTAGGAATCTGTTATGATGTTTTAAAAAAAGTCACCAAGTTTGTAACATGCTCCACCGAGCAAAGCTCTTAGGATCATTATCTTGCTGGACATTCAAAGCTCTGAGTGGCAATCCTATTTTTACAGGTTAGGGAACTACCAAGTTATGTACCCTGAAGGCTTATACACTATAAGGGATGGCAAAGTCAGCAGAAATGCACAAGGCCACCTTGAATCCAGGGAATTAAGAACTAATGGCTTAAATGCCAAAATGCTGACTATAGTTAATAATATTGTATTGCATATGTGAAAGTTGCTAATAAAGTAAATCTTAAAAATCCTCATAAGAAAAAAATTTTGTAACTATGTATGGTGATGTTTGTTAACAAGACTTATTGTGGAAATCATTCTGTAATGCATACAAATACTGAATCATATTATGTCATACACCTGAAACTATTTAATAATATATGTCAATTATATCAATCAATCAATGAAAGTACAGCATTAGCCCATGGAGAGAAAAGTCCAGACATAAAACGCTTAAACTAGTACATTATAATGGTACTGACCACTTAAAATAACTTAAAAGAAAATCAGGGGTGTATCAATAAACTGTATTGGGACAACTGGGGAAAAATTAAATGACTTACAACCATGCTGAGATAATAGCACACTAGATTCCATGAGTCTTGCAGTCACCTTTGAAACTGATAATTTGTAATGGCAACATAAAAGTTTTTATGATAAATGAACTACACGGAATGATTTGATGGGGTTATGATATTTAACTTTAGTCTTAATAAATAAATCTAAAAGGACCTACTGGAACCATGGTAGGCAGTGATAGGAGACATGAAATCTAGATAATAGAGAATAATGACACTGCATTTGTATCATTATCTACTTTGTCATAAGACATTTTACCTATTACTTTTATTATCCCAACACTCCAAGATTAATAGGGCAGGTAATGATCAGAAGACACCTCAAATAAAGACTGGACAGTTTCCTGGCAACATTCATCATCACTTTTACTCCTCAAATATTTAAAAGTCAGTCTCCTCAGGAAATACCGCATTTTTCTGGGGGAGGGGGGAGGGGCGCGGGGGAACAGGTCAGGGGAGGGAGGCCAAGAGAGATACAAAAAATCCAAAGGGCTAAAGACCTCCCCATCAAAGAAATTAACACTAAAACTTTTTGTCCCTATACATAAGAAATTTATTTATTTATAAGAACAAAATGTTTAGTAGGACAATCTGTTTTTTTAATGTTTCACTAAATTCAAAACCTATACTTTGTATAAGCACTTGAAATGTGTTTTTAAAAAAGAAAAAGATTCCACAGAAAGTTCTACTGGACAGTGCTTATCTTAGACAGTCAAGTGGGTTTTCATATATTTTATAAAAGTTATCAAGTCAAGTGAATTCTTTATTTTTACAAAACTAAATTTGCTTTTAAGTAAATTTGTAGGTATCTGAAATAGGGCACTAAATACTCACACACTGATAGAACTGCCCACGCTGACCTCCAGTCACAAAGCGTTTCCCATCTGGATTCCAAGCCACACTTGTTAAACTGTCTTCATGAGATTGGCTCATTTTTGTCCTTAGTTCTCCCGTCTATAAGGAAATAAAACTGTGGATGAGATCTTCAAGATACTCCTCTAAAGGGAACGTATAAAGAAAAAACAGAAAAAGGATAGTAACTGGACTATCTGGTCAGTTTAATACTCCTAATTAGTGAAGTAAACTGTTTAAATTGGCCTTATAGAACAAGACTATAGTATTCATAAGAGAAATTAAATACTTGAAAAAAACTCAGGAGTCAAACAAAGCCTGGCATAGGTGATTCAAAGAACAGCTATGAGATAAACTTCAAACAGAACACTTGTCTCAAATCAATTACATGCATAAATTAAAACAAGTAATTTTCCCCAAGTACAATGATGAAAAGTCCAGCACAACATACCTATTGCTTCTGAGTTCTCACTTCTCCTTAG
The DNA here is from genome assembly GCA_006410935.1 of Redunca redunca. NCBI lineage: Eukaryota > Metazoa > Chordata > Mammalia > Artiodactyla > Bovidae > Redunca > Redunca redunca. The sequence goes on from SJYQ01031721.1 coordinate 250,261, forward strand.
TTCACAGTTCTTTATTTTATTCTAAAATTGTAGTTCATGCAATTAGCAACTCCTTAAGAACATGATTAATAGGCAGAAAAACTATGCCCTTACTCTAGGCCAAGAGTGTAGGTAGTCTAAATTACATTAATTTCATATCCGATATGCCCAGAATGTAGAAGGGAGAATGGGAAAACAAAAATTATTTTTCTGATATACAACTTTATTTCAATTAAAAGTAACAGAAAAGAGTGAAGGACATTTGTACTGTTTAGCATAGTCATTTTAAAGCATTCCCAACTAAGTAAGACTATTTAGTTGGTTACAACCCTCAGATATCCTCCTGTTATTTTTTTCTAAGTTATTCAACTTAGAAGGTAGACACATACCATTTAATCTAGTCTTGATTCCATTTTGTTCATGGATTAGAAACAGGATCTGAGAGATTAGAGCTGCCCTTGGGATAATAAAAAGTACATGGGCATAATTTTCCTGTGAGAAATGGGTAATCAAATTAAAAAAAAAAAGAAAGAAAAAGGGTGCATGATCAGGAAATGGGGCCAAGTAATAAAAGCAAAGAGGGCACAAAAACCAGAATGTCTTCCTTACACTGAAAAAGAAAAAAAATTCAGCAATCTTAAACCCTTCCCCCATATTGTTAACTATTCTCAAGTCACGATCTTTTGAGATTGTGCAATATAAATGGGTAAAAAAAAATTTAGAAACACAAATACATATGCAACAGCTGAATCTTCAGCATTTTCTATTTACAGTAAGTTCTGAAGGCAGAAATGGTCTTTTCTTCTGTTATGCTCAGGACTGTTTGAGTATGAGGACATTACAGGTATCCCCAGAATTTTGAAAGTTTGCTTTGTACCACTTGGCTTTTACAAAGATCTACATTAGTACTTGTTTTTGCCAAGCAAAAGACATCTGAAGAGGATGTTTGCTTTTATGAAAAATGTCTGTGGAAAGTGAAAACAGTGTTTCGCAGGGAGTTGTTACAGAGGCAGCATACACTCTGAAGAGTAAGAGTGGCTCCCTCCCAGGAACTACACTCAGCATCTCAGCATCAAGCTGCCATGGCTTTGAGCTATGTGAGCACCTGTGCTTTATCTTGATTTATTTTGTGCATCCTTTAGTAAGATGTGTCCTAAGGTAACTGCTTCTTTATGCCATTTTAGCTTATGAAAAACTTCACAGGAATAATTACTTTCAAATAGCAGGGGAAACCTGTAATTAGCAGTCTACATAAAATCTCAAAGGAGCAATTTTGAAAAATGACTTAAAAGGACCACCCTTTTAGAACAAGTCTATAACATAACACACAGTTAAAATAGTTAAGCTATAACAGTCTAACTGTCCAGAAATTCAAAACTGAATTTAAAGAAGACTACACAGGCTGACTCTCTGTTGTGGGACTATGACCATATACTTCTCCTCCCTTTGAGGGGTGGAAATTGTCTTTTAGGTCAGATTCATTTTAAGCTTGTTTGAGAAGCCATCTGATCTACACTGTGCTTTGCCACCCTGAGCCCAATCACAAATACAACACTGATTCAACACTAGTTTGATAAAAATGGCATAGACACATTTTGGGAACTGGGGATTTTTACATTATGAAACAAATATTAGAGAACTATAGGTAAGATAATGGCATTTGATTATGTAGGAAAATATTACTGTTAAGGAGATACAGGTTTAAATAGTTAGTGGTAAAATATCATCTAAATTTACTTCCAGATGTTTTAGGAATAGATATATCAGTATGTATGTTTGTATGCAAGTGTGTATATATACACACAAAATGTAACAAAATGTTAATAACATCTGCTGAATCTATAGTGGCACAGATACAGGTCATCACTATATTCATATTTCAACCTTTCTCAATATTTCAAAATTTTCTTAATAAAAAAACTAGGGTGAAATATAAATCTTACTGTAGAATTAGATTTATGGCACAGGTACATTTTAGTATTCATCTGTCTTCTATACCATCTTATTGAGTCATTTCTACGGAGCTTTTATCTTTATTCTTGATAAAAATCAATTTACACAGGGGTCCCTAAACTCAAAACCATATCCCATCAGCTTATACTTTTACACCCAAACTGTAGCCTGAATTATTCCCCTGCCAAGAAGTTAAAAAAAAAAATCATTTAACCAGTCAGCTTATGGAAGAAACTTAAAAGTAATTTAAAATGATTAACTAGAAGGTTTCCAAAATAGAGCCAATAGATGATAGGGTGAACTCAGTGCTGAGTTTTTCTAAAATGGAACCCTAGATAAATTGTTTAAGTTTTCATTTAGAAACTACAATGTAATTCTTGATAGTAAGTACTGTAAACATCATTTAAATCTACTAAACGAGACTGTAACATTAAATATAGGTAAGAAAACGGTGCAACTGCCACTGGGATGGAAAGCGTGGTCATGTGCATGTTTCCACACTTGAAAGTAAGTTTTATATAAAACTGTGCAACCTCAAAACAACTGTGAAATCTTTACTGAGGCACAGAGTATCACAGTAAAATAGTACATATTACACACTACAAAGTACAACATCCCTAAAAATACCTACTGATCATTCTTTCAAAAATGCTATTATGCTCAACAAAATATTTAAATTTATAAATCTGGACACCTGGGTTTCATTTGATGAATTAATTATCTTTTATAAGAAATACATCATGGGAATTTAGGTTGAATGATTTGGTTCTACAGATCATGAATAAAGTTATGATGAAGATGTGCAGTATGATTATACTTTATAAAGACTAAACCAAGGATAAAGTTTGCTCACTTGCACATTCCAAAGCCAAAGCTCAGAGCAGTCATCTGGGCCACAAGCAACAAGATAGTTGTCATCAGGACTCCATGCAATGTAAGAAACGCCATAAGCATGTCCTTCTAATGTTTTAAGCAGTTTTAGCAGGTGTGTATCCTAGGAGGGGAAACAGACAGTTAACTCTCATTTCTAAAGTCACTGTTTTTTGGGCATTAAGACCTTAAATAGCTACAAAGATGTGCTTTGATAATATAGTTTCCATTTTCACAGATTTTGCCAATTCCCTGGCCCTAAGAGAACATCTAACTTGCTTCATAAAGACTCATTCATGCTGCAACATCCGTTAAGCATCAGCTACACACAGGGCACTAAATGCTAGATAGAAATAAAGATGACACAGACTTTGTATTTACGAGACTTTCAAGGAAACTTAAAACAGGTATAATAAAAGCTACCACCTCCTCTTAAAAAGTTTTAATGAGATGTATCTTAGCATAAAATTAATCCCTTTTAAAGTATATGATTCAGTGGCTTTTAGTATATTCAGAGATTGTGCAACCATTACTGAGAACATTTTCATCACCCCAGAAAGAATCTCCATACTAAGTGGCAGTTATTCCCTATTCTCCCTTCCTCCAGCACTGGCAACTGCTACTTTCTCCATGGATTTGTCTGTTATGGACATTTCATATAAAATAAATTATACAACATGTCCAGTTTTTTGTAACTGGCTTTTTTCACTTAGCATAATGTTTTCACGGTTCATCCCTGTTGTGGGGGATTAGCACTATAAACAGTATTAGCACTATTCACAATCAATCTCATTTAAACCTCATAAATCTAAAAGGTTAAGAATTATTCTCCTCCCCCATATTATAGGAAAAGGACATGAAGATTGAGAAAGGTTAGAACTTATCAGGGGTTTGAACCTGAGGTGCCTGACTCTAAAGCTATATAGGATGAAATACATAAATTGCAAACATGGAGTGGCAAATTAAAAGACTGGAAAATTGACATCTTTATTTTAGACTAAAGGGTTAAATTTTATCCTGCAAGTGAGGAACGATTTTTAAGCTTGGAAATATACAACATACTTGGCTTTAGGAAGAGAACTCATTAACAGGGTGGAAGAAGAATCAGAACAAAGAGAGATGCAAAATAAGGACACTCCTAATAAAATAGGAAAAGGAGTATGTCAAGGCTGTATATTGTCACCCTGCTTATTCAACTTATATGCAGAGTACACAATGAGAAATGCTGGGCTGGAAGAAGCACAAGCTGGAATCAAGACTGCCAGGAGAAATATCAATAACCTCAGAAATGCAGATGACACCATCCTTAGGTCAGAAAGTGGAGAGGAACTAAAAAGCCTCTTGATAAAAGTGAAAGAGGAGAGTGAGTGAAAAAGCTGGCTTAAAGCTCAGCATTCAGAAAACTAAGATCATGGCATCTGGTCCCATCACTTCATGGCAAATAGATGGGGAAACAGTGGAAACAGTGTCAGACTTTATTTTTTTGGGGGATCCAAAATTACTGCAGATGGTGACCGCAGCCATGAAATTAAAAGACGCTTACTCCTTGGAAGAAAAGTTATGACCAACCTAGACAGCATACTCAAAAGCAGACATTACTTTGCCAACAAAGGTCCGTCTAATTAAGGCTATGGTTTTTCCAATGGTCATGTATGGATGTGAGAGCTGGACTGTGAAGGAGGCAGAGCGCCAAGGAATCAATGCTTTTGAACTGCGGTGTTGGAGAAGACTCTTGAGAGTCCCTTGGACTGCAAGGAGATCCAACCAGTCGATTCTGAAGGAGTTCAGCCCTGAGATTTCTTTGGAAGGAATGATGCTCAAGCTGAAACTCCCGTACTTTGGCCACCTCATGCGAAGAGTTGACTCATTGGAAAAGACTCTGATGCTGGGAGGGATTGGGGGCAGGAGGAGAAGGGGACGACAAAGGATGAGATGGCTGGATGGCATCACCGACTCGATGGATGTGAGTCTGAGTGAACTCCAGGAGTTAGTGATGGACAGGGAGGCCTGGCGTGCTGAGATTCATGGCGTCGCAAAGAGTCGGACACGACTGAGCGACTGACCTGAACTGAACGAGCCAGCACAACAGTCACAGAGTTAAGAAATGGGCCTTAAACTAACATGGTCAGGACTGAAAGAGGTTGTGGAACATAAAACTGACATGACATAATGAGACAAAAAATGTTCAAAGACTATCTCTAAATTTCTGGTTTAGGGAATAAGGATGAACTGTAAACAGTGTGAAGGAAGCAGAATTTGGGAAGACTAGACTAATGGAGACCAGTTTTGGCTAATTCCAAAGCTGATGGAAATTTCAGTGGTGATGACCTATAGTAGTTAGAAATGGGTCTGGAACTAGTCTGATAGAACTAGATTGGGAATTTATTTTGAAAATTCAATAGTTTACAATGCCATGACTTCTGATTCTTCTTTGGGAAGATGATAATAGGCCTGGGGTATTAGATCATAGTATCATTAGGTCAAAGTAGCCTGCATAATTTAATAAGCAAGTCAAGTCTTTGGACTAGCCCAGTTATCTTCTAGGCACAAACTTTCATTCATAGTGGTGTTTTAGATTTGCATAAAGATTTGCTTCTAAACTAATGACAAGCTACTACAGAAGTATTTACCTAAAAAACTAATAATCTCATGCAATTAAAAAATAGAAAGCCGTGAAAGGAAAAGTTGAAAACAAATGAGAATATTAATATTATATCTTCAGAAGTACAATGCCTTTATAAAGAGTAACCTATTTCAAATGGTAATATCATATTCATGCAATCCACTTAATTTTGCTTGGATTCCGAGGAGGGGAATGGGTAAAGTTCTTTATTGGGAAAAAAGGTAAAAAAAAACCTGTTAAAGGAAACTTACCACTGGAATAACATCAATTCAAATATTAAGATTCTCTCTCTATATTCTTTCTATCCACTAAAAATACATATTCAAAAACAGAACTGATTTTCCTAACAAGTTTTTCAAATAGTATTTGACATAGAAAAATACCATGATACCAAACTCTAAAACCCACTGTACCTCAGATTTAAATGTAAGCAGTGACTCTGCATTTCCCAAGCTAATATGGACGTAAAAACCCTTTACATGTAACCACTGTTAACATTTTACATAACCAGTATTCTCATAAAAACACTTTGGGAAACGATGGCATAAAAGTCTGAAGTCTTTAGCAAAGTATAGGAGATCCTGCTTGATCTGGTTGCCACTTCATGAACCTTATCTCCTAGTCTACAGAGTCTTCACCCAAACTGCGCAGTCACGTTATCCTTTACTTGAGGGCCAGCTGTAACATTTTGCCTAAATAATTTACTTCTCCTTCATCTCAAACTTACTTGTCCTACTTTTCCTTGCTTTCCAATTCCAGTAGGATCTCTTTTTTGAGTTCCTGTAGCATTCACTAAAGAATAATTACATGTATTATCAGGAGCCCAGTCTGACTTCTATCAAAAAGGTCAAGCACACAGCAGGTGCTCAATAAATACTCCCTAAACAAAAGGGACTCATACACTGCTGCTAGAAGAAAATATGTAATAAAGAAGTTTTGATATGGTTGCTTTCTTTTCAGACATGATATAAATATCTACTGAATGAAAATACTTCTTGTAATAGTTGAGTTCAGTCACTGTCATGTCGGACTCTTTGAGACCCCATGGACCGTAGCACGCCAGGCCTTTCTGTCCATCACCAACTCCTGGAGTTTACCCAAACTCATGTCCATTGAGTCGGTGATGCCATCTAACCATCTCATCCTTTGTCGTCCCCTTCTCCTACCTTCAATCTTTCCCAACATCAGGGTCTTTTCAAATGAATCAGCTCTTTGCATCAGGTGGCCAAAATATTGGAGTTTCAGCTTCAACATCAGTCCTTCCAATGATAAGGTTATGATGGATCCCAACCTATTTTTCTAGTCACATTTCCCATGCTTTGCCTTACTCATCCTATTCGCTTACTAATTAGCAGTTATTATACTTGAAAATGCACTTCTTTATTTTCACTAAACACACACTGATTCAGTATTTCCTTTCAATTCTCAACACAGGCAATTAACAAGGCAGCACTGGGTGGTATTAGGTGACTATTAATAATGGAAATTTCAACTATTTTCACATATTATAGCTTTGGATATCTCAAAATTTTATGCTTGTCACTACTTCAAAATTTTTGAATTTATCAAATGTTACTAGAATCTGTAACTAAGCTTATAAAAAGCAGCATATTACTATACTGTTTCTGTTTTTATACTACTTTGATAATTGTATTTCAGTATAATTTGGTTTACATTTATGATATATACTTGGGCTTCCTAAGTGCTTTGGATTATGCGTTTAAAAAACATTATTCTGAGGAGGGGGGTCCATAGGGTTCAGACTGCCAGAGGAGTACATGGTACAATAAAAGGAAAAAAATGCCTGCTTTAAGGCAGAGTAGATCTTGTTCATCTTTCTTCATTCATAGCATATTGCAGGTACACAAGAATTGATGTATGCTCTCAAACTGACTCTCTTTTTAAAATATTTCCTTCTATGGCTCCCTTTCTCAATAAGATTATTTATACTTTCTGATTTTAGATGAATGACTCCTAAACCAAATATATCTTAACCTATTTGGAGTCATGTACTTCCTTAATTGCTTGGCTGAAAGAAATGGACGTACTCCTCTCTACAAATTTGTAGGTCACCTGGTTATAAAGAAAGACAGTTTTGATTTTTGAGGGAACTTAATGCCAAAGATCTGTCTAGTCAAGGCTATGGTTTTTCCAGTAGTCATGTGTGGATGTGAGAGTTGCACTGTGAAGAAGGCTGAGTGCCAAAGAATTGATGCTTTTTAACTGTGGTGTTAGAGAAGACTCTTGAGAGTCCCTTGGACTGCAAGGAGATCCAACCAGTCGATTCTGAAGGAGATCAGCCCTGGGATTTCTTTGGAAGGAATGATGCTAAAGCTGAAACTCCAGTACTCTGGCCACCTCATGCGAAGAGTTGACTCATTGGAAAAGACTTTGATGCTGGGAGGGATTGGGGGCAGGAGGAGAAGGGGACGACAGAGGATGAGATGGCTGGATGGTATCACTGACTCGATGGACCTGAGTCTGAGCGAACTCCGGGAGTTGGTGATGGACAGGGAGGCCTGGCATGCATGCTGCGATTCATGGGGTCCCAAGAGTCAGACATGACTGAGCGACTGAACTGAACTGAATGCCAAAGAATGCTCAAACTACCACACAATTGCACTCATCTCACATGCTAGTAAAGTAATGCTTAAAATTCTCCAAGCCAGGCTTCAGTAATACATGAACAGTGAACTTTCAGATGTTCAAGCTGGTTTTAGAAAAGGCAGAGGAACCAGAGATCAAATTGCTAATATCCGCTGGATCATCGAAAAAGCAAGAGAGTTCCAGAGAAACATCTACTTATGCTTTATTGACTATGCTAAAGCCTTTGACTGTGTGGATCACAATAAACTGTGGACAATTCTGAAAGAGATGGGAATACCAGACCACCTGACCTGCCTCTTGAGAAACCTGTATGCAGGCCAGGAAGCAACAGTTAGAACTGGACATGGAACAACAGAGTGGTTCCAAATAGGAAAAGGAGTATGTCAAGGCTGTATATTGTCACCCCGTTTATCTAACTTCTATGCAGAGTACATCATGAGAAATCCTGGGCTGGAGGAAGCACAAGCTGGAATCAAGATTGCCAGGAGAAATATCAATAACCTCAGACAGATATGCAGATGACACCACCCTTATGGCAGAAAGTGAAGAAGAACTAAAGAGCCTCTTGATGAAAGTGAAAGAGAGTGAAAAAGTTGGCTTAAACCTCAACATTCAGAAAACTAAGATCATGGCATCCGGTCCCACCACTTCATGGCAAATAGCTGGGGAAACAGTGCAGACAGTGGCTGACTTTATTTTTCCGGGCTCCAAAATCACTGCAGATGGTGACTGCCGCCATGAAATTAAAAGACGCTTACTCCTCGGAAGGAAAGTTATGACCAACCTAGACAGCATATTAAAAAGCAGAGACATCACTTTGCCAACAAAGGTCCGTCTAGTCAAGGCTATGGTTTTTCCAGTAGTCATGTATGGATGTGACAGTTGGACTATAAAGAAAGCTGAGTGCAGAAGAATTGATGCTTTTGAACTGTGGTGTTGGAGAAGACTCTTGAGAGAGTCCCTTGGACTGCAAGGAGATCCAAGCAGTCCATCCTAAAGGAGATCAGTCCTGGGTGTTCATTGGAAGGAATGATGTTGAAGCTGAAACTCCAATACTTTGACCACCTGATGCAAAGAGCTGACTCATTTGAAAAGATCCTGATGTTCGGAAAGATTGAGGGCAGGAGGAGAAGGGAATGACAGAGGATGATCTGGTTGGATGGCATCACTGACTCGATGGACATGGGTTTGGGTGAACTCCGGGAGTTGATGATGGACAGGGAGGCCTGGCGTGCTGCAGTTCACGGGGTCACAAAGAGTTGGACACGACTGAGCGACTGAACTGCACTGAAAATTTTAAATCCAGAATACAATACTTTTCGTATGTGTCACTTGCGGGGAAAGAAATGTGTGTGGGGGATGAAATGTTTAACAGAAGTTCCACAAATTACAGAAGATAATGAAGGGCTTGGGAAGGCAAAATGGTAAATGAGTCTTTTCTAACCTGTGTCATAATGATTACTGCATTAATCTGTAAATCAAATACTAACAAAGATAGCCGATTGGCAGAGACATTGAAGAGCAGTAAAAATATCCCTGGATTTAAGTCTAACTCTGCCACTTACAAGCTGTGAGAGCCTGGGTGTTCAACTTTTACCTTGGTTTCCTCATCTGAAAACAGGAGATATTACTATCTCAAGAGAGTTAATCAGAGGATGAAATTACAAAATGCACACACAGACTGAGTACAATCCTAGCATGTAACACTCACCAATTCTGATCATATGAATCTCTAAGTATTATTTAAACAACACACAATGAGGTAAGACATGACAAAGATGACAAAAAATGCTCTTGGAAAAGAATGCCATTTATATACACATACTTTAAAATTATGTACTTAATTAGATGAAAAATTACCTCTTTTTATAATCTAAACATTCATATTTAGAATACCTACCGGATCAACTTGCCATATGATAACTGTCGTATCTTTTGATCCTGTTGCTAATTTAGTGCCATCGTTAGAGAATTTACAGAACCATACTTCATTACAATGCTCCGTAAGTATCTGCTGAGTATAACATGGGAACTGCCTCCTAAAACAAATAAATCCACAAATAATTACTCTTAAAATCGATTAAGAGTAATAATAATGAAAAATGTTAAAAAAAAAACGAATGAAACATTTTTTGCTCAGATTAAGTCAATTCATATAAATAAAAATTAACCAGGTCTTCACGTTTGTCTGTGTTAAGTGGCTGGGATCAGGTTGTTGTAGAAGAAATAATGTACATTTTTACTGATATAAAAGCAACTTGGTATGACAAACAGAATAGGCACTATAGAGAATTTGGGGTCACAAGCTTTAGTATCTTTGCCAAGCCATTTAACTCCTGAGTCTCAGCTCTCTCATCAATAGAATGAGGAATCTACCAAGGTTCTTAGGGTTCCTATAAGGATGATAAATACATCTAAAATTCCTAGAATGCAATAGCCATTCAAAAGTGGACTGCTAGTATTACTTTGGGGACAGCACAAGAGAAGTGCAATATACGGTAGAGGCCATAGCGGTCAAAAGTAAAGTCTTAAGAATGGGGGCAGTAGTCTCATCTCTCTAAATCTCAATATATCCAACCATAACCTAAAGACAAGAGTACTTTATAGAATTCCTTATATAAGGATGAAATAAAAAGGATGAGACAATTAATGTAAAGCATTTAGACTGGCTCTGATGTTTAGCTAGTATTTTATAAAGTTGCAGTTATTATATATTAAAGACAAAGAATTCTATGATTAACTTTGAGTTAAAGAGGAAGAAGTTAACACTGACTATTCTCCTTAAGTATTCACTTTTAAAAACCATTCTATCCTCTTCCAGTTTATCAGGACTGTTCAGTAGAGCTTCCTGTGATAATTCCAACCTTTTATATACCTGCACTGTACAATCTGATAACCCTAGCTGTACGTGTTTATTGAGCACTTGAAAAGTGCCTAGCATACTTGCAGAACTTAGATTTTTTTCATTTAATTTAACTTGAATTACTTTTCATTTAAATTTAAATGTAATCAGTGGCTACTGTTGGGACAATACAGATCTGTATTGTAAAAGTTACTTAAACATTAACGGGTAAACTTTTAAGTCTATTTTTAAAAATGTTGTTTTAAGTTGCTAACTGTGTCCGACTCTCTTATGACCTCATGGATTGTAGCCTGCCAAGCTCTTCTGTCCATGGGATTTCCCAAGCAAGAATGCTGGAGTAGGTTGCCATTTTTTTCTCCAGGGGATCTTCCTGACCCAGGGATTGAACTTACATCTTCTGCACCGGCAGGTGGATTCTTTACCACTAAGCCACCAGGGAATCCCCGCCTTGTATGGGAACACCAAAGTGGCACTCAAATCGTCACTATTTTATTATTACTTAAGTAATCTTCTAAAAAGACTAGTAATTAAGCCCTTAGTTTATTAAAAGCTAACTTTAGGGTATTAAAATGATAGTCTATCTTTGTTTTCAAATAAATGTAAAATTTGTTAAAAATATAAGGACCTTCCTGAACCAAATTGAAAAAAGTAGCATTTTAATCAAGCTAAATACCCTAATATTTTATTAATCTTGGAGTTTGCAAGATTTCACATTTTGTTTTTCAGTATCTTAAAAATGAAAGCTCTGTTGAAATTTTGGAGATCATCATTAAAATGGTAGGGACTTTTATACTCAAAATACTTCTAACATCAAAAGTGAAGGCTGAATTCTTATAAGTTAAACTATGCAGATGCATAGGTTATGGCAGCAAAACCCAAACCAGGAAATTAGTACCTGTTATTCTAAGTATTTCTAGTCAAAGGGTTACCTTCAACTAAAAAGCAGAGCCTCTATTATGAAAAGTACTTCTATGATCTTCATGAGCAGAAAATAATTTGGGCCACAATTAAGACAGTCATAATGTCTGGGAGGGGGTGGATGGGGTAGGGATTGGGGAGGGGAATAAACTAAGTGGTCTCTGGCATACAAAGACAACAAAGGCTTGGATCACTGGCATTCTCACACAGGATCACTTACAATTTCTTTAAAAAAAAATAAAATAAATAAAGGCCAGATACAGAAAATGACCAACCAAACCCACAGACAAGTAAAGGAACAAACAGGCTAACCAGCTTCAGTTCTCAAGCAGTAATTTCCTATACAAACATATACAAATTTCTCTTAATTGTCAACTTCAGTGGTTCTAGCTGTATTTGTAAATGCTAACACAAACATGAATTGCTTTATGGTGACATGATAAAAGTCTAAAACAAAATCCTAACATTCTAATAAATTTCATAAGTGAGTTTGTAAAATGTTAGCCTACTTTAAAATATAAAATATTTTCCTCTTACCTACTACAAACATGATCTATAAGCAGAGACACAGAATCTAGATTACTATCAAGTTTGGTATTGTGATAGAGGCACCGATCCCTTTGTAGTTCCACCGCTTGCCGCAGGAGAGTCTGTAAACGCCGTGGGGGAAGCATCACTGATGGTGGTAAATAGGCTTTAATAGAAAATATTTTTAAAAAGAGAAATAAAAATTAAAATTAAAAAAATAAAACAACAGTTTACTTTTATTTAGGACATCTGACTCATCTTCTCTTGCACTTGCCCCTACCTGAGTGATGTCCTGACCTTTAAATAGAGCAGTTCTGGGTGAAATGATGTTAACATGTAAGCTTTATGAGTATTTGTCAGCAACTACAGCTATGCTGTCACTAGAATGAATATACTTGGGTAGGAGAGCTTTAATTTGCAAGTGAATTTCCTAAAACAACAAAAACCTAACAAAAAAAAATTCGACAGAAAATGAAAAGGTAGTGATAATGAAAATAAAATCAAGATATTTGTGTCCCACAGGTAGATGAAGCATCACTAAAAGTGTAAGAAAAATCTCTACTTAACAAGCAGCAAACCGAATGGAGGAAGAAATCAAGTTCCAGGTTTCATCAAATTGTGTCTAATGCCAAGGTACTATGAAAAAGCAGGGAATAACTGGTGTTTTACCAATTTATTTCAATCCTTTAATGCCTTATCCCTCCACAACATTGTTTTGTGATTCTGAAGTATCTCCACTCTCACCTCAGTATGAAAACATAGGATATGGTTTAAATAAAGAGGGAAAGACAGTCTTTTATTATAAAGATGTGGCAAACAGGAAATGGCTACTGTAATTTGGAAGTCATATAAAAATATCTAGAGGGAGGGTAAAACAATTTACCAAAGGAAACTGGTGCTTTACGCTTGAAATCAACATAAAAATAGGTACACCTTAGAGGTATTGAGGGTTTGGTTCTAGATCACCGAAATAAAGCGAACATCACGATAAAGTGAGCTACAGACTTTTCTGGTTTCCCAGTGCATATAAAGGTTGTGGTTATACTATACTGTAGTGTATTAAGTGTGCAACAGCATTATGTCTAAAAAACTGTACAAGCTTTAATTAAAAACACTTTATTACTAAAACATGCTAACCATAATTTGACAACTCAGTGTTGCCACAAACCTTCAATCTATAAAAAAAATGCAATATCTGTGAAGCACAATGAGGTCTGCTTCTATCTAAAACACTTGTGGCTTAAAGCTGTGGTTTCCATGTTTCTTCTCTAACCACGTACTTCTCCCCAAACAAAATCTTAAGGGGAGCATCACTACATAAAAGAAATGAAGGCGACATGCTCTGGGACCAGCATCCACTCACTGACTCCTGAGATTTAGATTCTGACTCCACGGTGATTCTGAAGCCTCTGGTTTAAAGGGCGTCCTAATGGATCTCCCTGCTCATGCCTCCTATATAACCACTTGATAAGAGTATGTCTAGATATAAGTCTTCCTAAAGGATTCATAGTATCCTTTCTAAGAGAACATATAGAAACATCAAAAATGAAGATGCTTACTCTGAAGTTTGTCCAACAGTTTGGATCGGGAAGCTGTTCCTTTGCCTTCCCATTCTGCTTTTGCACGTAGGTCTTCTGCATGGCTACACATCAGATACCTAAAAAATATGACAAAGAGAGCACCAAATATCAAACCCTTTTCTTTGGATTAAACATAATTGATAAATACTGATTATACTCTGGAGATCTAGTTCTTATAAAAAATATATATCAAGAAGAAATTTCTACAGTGGACTCAATTCATTAATACAATCTGGCACCTGAATAAGAGTTACAGCATAACAGACATTATTATTTGCTATCAATTAATAGAATGTATCCTTAGATTTGGTACTTTCCTCATAGCTCAGCTGGTAAAGAATCTGACTGCAATGAAGGAGACCTGGGTTCAATTCTTGGGTTGGGAAGATCCCCTGGAGCAGGAAATGGCAACCCACTCCAGTATTCTTGCCTGGAGAATTCCATGGACAGAGGGGCCTGGCAGGCTATACTCCATGGTCTCACAAGAGTTGGACACGACTTAGTGACTAAACCACCACCACCATCCTTAGATTTACTGTTATGTATCATTATACATATGTAGCTCTTATGGTGTGCCAGGCTCTATTCTTCACTAAACACTCAACATATATTGGTTCATTTTCTGTTCATAATGATCCTCTATGAAGTAAACACTATTATTCTATTTTTATAAATGAGGAAACTAAGGCACAAAAAGCTTAAGGAACTGGCTTAGGAGAGGCAAAGTAGGAAAATAAATCCAGGCATTGCAGGTGTAGAACTTGCTTTTAATCACCACGCTAACTTAATTGCTCCTCAATAGTTAAGACAAAACAAAACAAAAAACCCCCAACAAAAAACCTTCAAAGATATCCATACTAAGTTAAATAGACAAAACCAACGTATCTTCAGGAGTTTATCATAAATGCCACTCAAGAAATGGTATAACTGGATTATCATCCTTGTGTGATCTTATGAAAGTTATGGGATCCCAAAGAAGAACATTTGGGTACTATTTTATTACTCACTATATATGCCAAAGGAGGTCTAAGTGCTAAATTCATGGATTCTAGAGAATACATGAGGGCCCACTGTTGGAAGTGTGAGTCTAACCTGGTTCTGCCTCTTCTCAGAAGAACTGGCTTTAAAAGTAAAAGAAGTGAAGGCATTAATCAAACATGGAGATTAGCCCTGGCAAGTAACTCTCCTCCTATTCTGCCTCATACTCTGGTCTCAGACCAATCTGTTCTTATTTGTAAAAAGGATATTAAGAAGGGAAGTAGTGAGGATTAAATAAGATGGAATACATGAAGTACTTGGTCTACTATCTGGTATACAGAATTGTATCAGTTTACATGAGTATCATCACCTTTTCTTAAACTGCATACTGCATTTAGCAAATTGCATTTAGCAGGTAAAGAATTTAATAACCTCTTACCCAATAGCAGGATTACTTGTTCTCCTGCTATTTGCTATATAATATGCCTTGACTGGAGCTTCCCAGGTGGCGCTAGTGGTAAAGAACCCGCCTGCCAATGCAGGGGACTGATGTGGGTTCGTTTCCTGGGTGGGGAAGATCCCCTGGAACAGAGTATGGCAACCCACTCCAGTATTCTTGCCTAGAGAATCCCCATGGACAGAAGAGCCTGGCGGGCTATAGTCCATAGGGTCGCAAAGAGTCAAACATGACTGAAGCAATTCAGCATGCACACATGCCTTAGCTGATGAGAATTTATCTTTTAATAGTGTAGTAATCAGACTCACAAAACCCTATGAAAGAAGTTGGACACTACAAAAATTTGGTTTGTAAAATAACTTTTTGGGAGGAAAATTTATTAACAATTGCGTGTCTGTTTATGAGGGTCACATAGTATAACTCAAAGGACACTGAACTAAGAGAAAAAAACCATGTCAAATTTGATACCTGCCTTCTATGGGCTATTTCCTTACACGAACAATATATGTCACAGTTAAAAGATTAAAATCCAAGGATGAAGTTTAAGTTTTTTGTTGGAAGAAATGGGTAGAAGATCTTACCATTTACTGAGATGAGGAAAATTAGAGGAAGAACAGGTTTGTGGGGGTAGGTGGAGGGATCACAGGAATCCAGAATTTTTATTCTGAACATGTAACTTTGTGATACCTATTACACATCCAAATGGACACTATCAAGCAGGCTATTAGATATATACGTTGGGAGTTCAGATGAGGGTATTTTTATGAGCTACTGGCATACAGATGGTATGGCAAGCCATGGCATAGAAGGAGATCACCTAGGAAGTGTGTGTAGATAGAACAGAGGGTGGTCCAGAACCAAGGTTTTGGGCACTCTAATATTTAAAGGGTTGATGTGAGGATAAAATGAGACTATGTGTATAAAATGCTTAGCAAGGACCTTGTACAGGACAAGTATATGTTTTAAAAAAACGTATGCAACACTAGGAACTTCATTGCTTACTGTATCTATAGAACATTATGCCACAGGACTTTTACAGAAGATCATGAAATGGCATTTCACTGTCGATACATATTTCTTCTTTTCATTCACTTAAATACCTCTATTCTAATATGGAAAGCTTCCTAGGATGACAAAAATAGTCTGAATACACATAAGTGAAACTACCCAGCAAGTATTACCCAAGAATTTAGCAATACTCAGATCTTGGGAAAATGTTAAAAGAAATACAACTCTGGGATGGTAACCTTGATAAAAATAGCTTCTTCCTCAACCTGAAGTCTAAGAACTGAGCTTCCTTACCCACTAAGAACATGAATGCGCTCTGTATTGTATTTCAGTGGCGTCAATTCATAGCGTAGAACTTGAAGTGCCTCCAGGACCTTGCCATCCTCCAGGTATTCCAGGTACTTCTGCTGCAGCAGCAAGAACTTCATCCTCTGACATGACAGAAAGCAGCAGTCAGGGGAAAAAAGTTGATGGAGGTTTCAGAAAATGTTTGTGCCTAAACAGAACAGTAGAAACCATTCTACTATGCCCTTTGAAAATAATTTTTATAAAGCTTTAAAATGACTCAAAATATCTTTATTTAATAGGGTCACAACAGATGAAATGTGACTCTATTGCTCAATTTCACATCTTAATAAAACTCTTTGAACGAATAGTCTCAAATTAGAAAAGATCATTAGTGACCAAGGCATCAACGTTGGAGAAAACTTATTCTGTCCTTAAAACATTCACCTAGAATTTTACTTCTGTGAAAATTTAGAACTATTTCAAATATCCTAAATTTGCTTTTAAATAAGCCTGACTTCTCTAATGGGTATTGGGGGGTTTCTTGCAACAAGTTTAAAAAAGATGGCAGAAAAACCAGTTAATGAAGGAATTATTCAAAAGCCACAATGTGAAAGGACTAAGTAGACCAAAAGCAGAACTGGAGCCACTGGGTCGAAGCTACAAAGTGTCAGATTTTGGCTTATCAAAGGTAAGAGGAGTAGACCAGCAACTGGACTAGAGTGCAAAGTACTGGGTTTCCTATGTTTAAAGTGGACAAGCACGAGCTTGATGGACTCACTCTCTCCAGGTGGCAATAAAGGGATGCCTACAACTGAAGGTTAAACTTGAAGGTCTCCGTGTATTGGTAACATCTCATCCTGATGCATTTCACTATGAAGCACTACTATCAACACCTTCCTCCCCACAAAAGACAAACCATTTCCAGCTTATGGTGAAGCCCTTTCACATTTAATTTTTTTCTGATACATGTTTAATACTTTTAATGTTCCTTTACTCTGTTACTTTACTTTTAACTTGAAAGTGATCATCACTCATTTAGCAGCTTTCTGCTAGACAAAAGAGATTTTACTAACATTAAGTTTGGAATTTCTTTTAAACCTTAAACCTAATTAAAGACCATTGCTTGGAGGGTTAGGGTTTCATCTATCATATTTGCTACTTGTGGTGCTTAAGCAAGCCAAATGATGCAGATAGAAAAGTTGACAGGAAATGTTAGTCATACTTAGAGATGCCAAGGAATATAGCAGTAAAGATCTCAAATCCATTTAAAAGAAAACACCAAATGACTTTTCTTCTTCAATAAGACGCTTACTTTAAAAAATAAGGTACTGCTGTCAAAAATGGTGTGGAGAAATTATCTTTTACTTAAAAATTAAAGTATAATGAAATAGCCAATAGGATTTTCTTTTAGGGAGTATTTAGAAAGGAAAGCTTAACCTACAAGTTTATAAAAATGGTTTCTAGAGAAAGTAAACAAAACATAACCTCCCATGTAACTTAGGCATACATTCAAATACATCTTTTATAATATACATTGCTTGTTTGATAATAATCTAATCTTAAACTGATAATTAAAGAACAGAAAAAATTTTAAACTATGAGATAAGCTCCTGTAACTCTAGAAAAATTACATTTACCAAAGTTTACACATAAAGTTAGATAGACTAGTGAATGTTTCAGAAATAGGTTACCAAGATGTCTCGAAACATATAACCTAATGTTAATCTCCAGATGGCAAATAAAATATGTAAAGTCCACCAGGTGACAAAAACCAAAAGTCTACATTAAAAAAATCTAAAAATCAAAGGATTTTAAAGTTATTATGGGTATTCTCACCATTTTATCTTCTGGAAAGAACATCAACTCTTTATGAAAATGAAGCATTCATATATTTCCATTTATCAACAAACTGTTAAAGAGTTTCATTTTCTAGTGTTTTTGAATCAAATTCAAGTATCTTTTACTTGCAGAATTTTTTCATTTAAATGCCATTGGTGGCATGTGTATTTAATTTGACTAAATTTTCTTAGTAATTGCGAATTTTGGGGAAAATTTTGTTTTAATTCAGGGCACATCTTAATTTGTGGGGTATAAATCATTTAGGTCCTATGTACGCCTACTTGCCCATTCCAATCTGTGTAGGGACAGTGCCCCAAGAGCTATTTCCTACTTCTCCCTTACTTTCCCATCAATATCCTACTACATGTTCCTTTCTTTCTAAAGGGCAGAGGCAGGGCAGGAGAGAAGAGAAAGGCAGAGTAAAACTTTGAGAGAAGCCAATATAAACACACATTTCTGCATGTACAGGGAATGCTATAAAAGCAGTGCAAGAACATTTCTCTATGAGTCATTTTATCCAGATTAAGACACAGAATATCCTCAAACAGATACCGATTTCTGGTAGTGTGCATGGCAACTAATGTTACTGGCCAAGAACTGCTACAGTTTTGGTTGAGAAACTGTTTATTCTGCTAAGAATCAATTTCAGTATTTGACACATATGATAAAGATGGAGAAAGTAAAGCCATTATTTTACTTTCCAAAATTTAAAGCACAGAAGTATAAATACAATTTCAAGAAAATGAACATCTTTCACAAAAGATGTTAACTATTTACTGAAAAAATTTAAAGAATCAGGCAAAATTAAAGCTTGCTGAGGTAGGGATATGGTTTTGCTATTTTTTTTTTTTTTTAAAGATCACATGCTTTTTAAAAGAAGAAAAAAAGAAAACAGGTTGAGAAAATAAACTCTCCTTGTATCTTTCCCCACCTCCTAACTAGACCTCTGTAAGAGATTATTCTTAATCTCTGGTAATTTTTCAGCATCTTTGGTCCTAGCAGTAATTCTTTCTCTTTTATTATCTAACAAAAACTTGAAATTGGTTAAGTGACTAGCTTGAAAGATAGTGTATGTGGTAAATCTTAAGGATTTAGGTTGTCCCCCCAACCCTATCCATTGTTTGGATCTATCGTTTTCTTCCATTAACTGAACTCAATGTGAAGTTCTGAAACTCAGAACTTATGATATACAGAAAGTCTGGTTATTATGGGCAGACTGCTGGCTAACTTAGTAGTGATTCTGACTAACTCTGAAACAAGGTTATAACCAAGTTATATCAATTAAATCATGACTCAGAGAAAGGGGAAATGAATTATATTTAAACCATGGCTTTCAAAATGTCTCCCTATTTGACTTTAAAATACACTAGTAAATTTTTGTATATCAAGTTAACATTTGAACACTTTTGTTAAGCATGTTTCTATTATATTAAGAATTAAACATTTCTAGACATATAAAGTTTTCTGTTATTGATCTCAAATATCTACCGAAATTATTTAGACACAGCTAAGCATATCTGAACCCAAACTAAAATATGTTGATTCATAGGCTCAGCTTTCAGTAACTCCAGAAAAAAATTCTGCTATTGGTAGAATCACTTGACTAGAAACAATTTTAAAATATGGAGGCTGAGAGGGAGAGTGGACTGGGTCAACAGAAACATTCAGGTTTATAAAGAAAATACAATTTTAGTCTAGACTAAGTCATCAAATGTGTCTGGGTATACAATTAAAATAATTATGTTTTTTTTAAAAAACCCAAATAGTTGTCTTCTAAGGTATTATTACAAATTTACGCTTACATTAGATTATCTTTTAGCGATGGAGTGGAGGAAAGGAGTATATCTAAACATAATTAGGTGAAAAAATGCTGACCTAAATCTTTAAAAGCAAT
Source organism: Redunca redunca (assembly GCA_006410935.1). Lineage (NCBI taxonomy): Eukaryota > Metazoa > Chordata > Mammalia > Artiodactyla > Bovidae > Redunca > Redunca redunca. The sequence continues at coordinate 270,646 of SJYQ01031721.1, forward strand.
TGATATTCATGTTTAAAGTGAGATACAGTTGGAACCCCTTTCTTTTATAAATACCTAAACAGTTTGATGGTGTGAGGCTCAGCCAGAGATTTTATCTTCATCTCTTATTAGATCCTAGAATGTTCTATAGACTGAACAGGCTGTAAAAAGAAAGGATTCCTCCTTATTATCTACAACTACCTCTCATCAGTTTACATGTTGCTTCTAATGCAGATTTCTAATGAGATATTTATAATCAAAATCCAATACAGAAGTCTCAAACTACTACAAATAAATAAGAAAAAAAGAAGTGAGCCTATTAATAATTTTTACTACGAAGTTACAGATACAATTTGGATGAAGCTTAAAAAAGTTTTCGAAAACAATCCTCCAAGAAATCACACATTTATTTTAAAATAGTCCATGGGCAAGTTCTCTACTGTCACCATACAAGTAGTGGTAATGTCCAATGGGAAAGGAACCCCAACTCTTATTTTGGCCTTTTAATTATCTTCATATTAGGGTCACCTCCATTCTGTCAGGGCTAACAATTTATTAAAAAACTGCCCAATCAAAATTTATTTGGGTATCACTTTAAAAAAAAAAGCAACCCCCCAAACATACAGATTGGGGAAAATTTACTTGCTAGAAAATCTGCAATCTTTCTGAATATAGATGTTGAACTTCTGTGTTTCCATTTTAAAAATTTACCACAGAGTTGATTATTCCATGAGTTAATACATTATCAGGCACCTGATTCAATAGTAACTTAAACATTTTAGTATTTTAAGTGTTTAAGGGGAAAAACCCCACAAAACACTAGGTCATCAATTTAAATGAATCCATATTTGTTCATATGGCTCCTCCTTTATTTCATCTGAAGTCCAGTCTCTACAATTATATTTTTATAAAAGATTAAGAATTTGAAAACTCTCGGTAACTAAGATTTTCTTTTTTAAAAAAATAATAACAAACAGGAGGGTCTATTAGGTTTATAGACAAAGGTAGAAAGATTAATGTTTGACCCAATAAAAAAAAATCAAAATGTAACAGTGAACAAACAGCTGGTTTCCTTACTTCACTTCCTATTCGCCTTCTTTCCCTCCCCCACCAGACAGGAAACTGCTTTTGACAACAAATGAATCAGCTAGAAGTTAAAGACAGCAGCCAGCAGCTGATTCTTCATGGTTTCCAATCACAAGGACTTAGGAAAAAAAACCAATCCCCTCCTTTCCCTCACCAACATCTAGTGAAGAACTAAAGCCTATTAGTACAAAAGATTCATTAAGATTTATGAAAGAGGCTAACAGGTTAAACTTCAACACTGATCTTGTCGGGAAATAAGGGCAATAAGCAGAGCCCAATGGTTAAATTTGCGTATGAGTCCTCCATCAGAGTGATTTATATGATACTAACTTTGACACTGTCAATTCACACAACTGGAATGCAGGAATGGAAAATGGTGAGCACACCAACGGAGCTGGTTTGAATTAATTATAATTCCCAAAGATTTTTTTTTTAAGTTACTTAATGTCGTCAGCTACTTAAGGTTATACAGATATACATAAATCCCAAAATGTTTTGTTTACCAGCACATTCAGTATTTTAAAGAATAAAAGGATAATTTATCCTTGATCCTATAAATATAAAACTCCTATTAATAGTACTGAGTGTAAAGATCTTTCAATATAACTTAGTAGAAAATTTATAAACTAGGTTCAGAGGATGTATTCATTAAATATGATTTTAAAAATATAAAGCTCAAACTTTTAAAACACCATCAACATTCATCTTAGTTTACAAATGTAATGATATGAAAATTACAGCCTTATCTTTTATGAGGCAGAAGCCTAGACTTATCAATAACCTACTAACATAAGCATAAATGTGAAACTAAGAACAAAAGTGTATTTACCACAATTATTCCCAACAACGTTTGAGAGATTTCAAGTGCGCCTCTTACCACAATAGCATGAGGAGAATGCACTAAAGGCTTTAGTTCATTCAGGTCATTTTCTGCCTGCAAAAATTGGTATAAGAGAAAAACAGAAATGTCACAAAATGCACATCAAATATATAATTTTAGCAGCAGTTACACAGCTCTATATGCCCTACTTTACCTTATCCCAGTCTCCTTCCATGACATGATTTCGGAATTTGGTAGCAGAAGGATGTTCTAAACGACATCCTGACTCTTGCATGAGGAGATCAACAGTCTGGCTGCAGGAGAGATACAGTGTAAAAAAGACCTGACCAACTTTAGGGTTTACTCTTCCAAATAAACTACTGTCTATGAAAACAGTTTCAAAAGTTCTTAAGCTAACCTCATGATGAAGGAAAAAGAAATAAACAGCTTTGATGTGCTTGGCTAAACAAGATTTTTAAACTGCCATCTATGTTTACATCTAAAGTCAAAAACCTTCTTGAAACCAGAATCAAAATTCTTTCTTCTTTTCCATTTTATGCCTTTAATGAAGTATAAAATTTCTAAAAATGTGTTGTAACCAACCGGTTAAGAAACATGAAAAACCATGATTTACATACTAGCCACATTACTACAGTTTGAAAGATAAAAAAACAAAACAAAACTGTTAGTTCCATACAAGGTGATGGAAATAACCTGTATTAGGTAAGAGCCTTACATCCAGGTATTATGTCTGCAAAGAAATTCTAACAAGTCAATCTGTAAAATTAAAATAAATCCAGCATCAAAAAATCATTCCCTTTCTCTCTATACTAAAAATAGCAAATTTACTATGGTGTAGGTTCCAAACAGTCACGAGTTATTTCCTCCTGCTGCTGTCAGCTTGCTTCTTGTCTCAGTAATAGGTTCTGTTAGCATTTACAAAAATCTGTTTTCACACTAATCCTTTTCCTTAGGGAACAAAGTGAAAATCTTCCTTCGATACATTTCTTTCAGAGCTTAAAGGATTCACAACATGTGGTTTCTTCCATCAGATATTTTGATATCTCTAAGAATCTTTATCCATCTTACATTCTTATGTTTCAATGCTTTCTTATTCAGCTCCATTTTTCAGCAAAAACAGTGCAATAATCTGCTTGAGAATCAAAATATTTATGTCACTCTTAAAAATACTCTTTCACCTTCTTCCCAGAACAAATCTATAAATCCAAAAATACTAAGTGTAGGCTAGGTCTAAGAACTTATTCTATTTCATCTATGCTTTGAAGCTGGAAACTGACTGTTGCATGCTGTTTCCTAGTCTTATTCTGTCTGGTTCCTCCATCAGGCTCCACGGTACTCTCACCAATCCTACCGTCCACCCCCACCCCCTGCTTGGTTTTTCTTTGTGTGTATACAAAATGGGGGTGGAGGGGGTTGGGGCCAAGGTCGTCTACCTTCACCCCACTTTAGGTACACAAGGCCATCTAAATTCTATCTGAAAATAAATGATTCACCAGATCCGATGTCCCTTTTTCAGAGGCAACCGCTTTCTTGGTATTACATTGGGATTTCAGATAAGTTAGTGGTAGGCCTCTTGCACACACACAAGGGCCTTTACATGACATCAACATGGTATCTTACTTCATTATTCCCATCAGATTTATTTAGCAGCCTCCTTCCGAATGATCCCAGCCCCTCAGTTCCCATAAACACTTGTAACTGATTGTCTTTCCTGATTGGTAGTTTGCCTGGGTCGTCTGTCATGGTTGGGGGTGGGGAGGTGTCCCACAAAGATGCCTCTGAGATACACTTGAAAAACAAATCCTCCAAGGTTCATTATTTCCACCAGCTCTAATCCACCCCTCCCCCAACACATACAGAGACACACTCCCGCATCTGTCTTTATTGACAGACAATTAAGCTCTGAAGGTGTGTGGAGAGGGGTGAATCTTTGGGCTCCTACGCCCCCTCTCCCCCAACCCTCCCAACCGCCTGTCTCCTCTCACAGTTTGTCCGACAGATTGATTTTCCCTTATTTCCCTTCAGGTCAGCTCCTCCTCCCTGGTCAGTCTGTCTGGGCCGCGTCCTCCCGTGTGCTGGGCCCAGCAGTAATTCTCTTTGAGCTCTTTCCAGCGCGCCCCGCTCCCCTCGCCTCCCCGCCAGCTTCGGTCCCCTCGGTCCGTCCACACCAGCTTGCCTGTAAGGGATACTTACTTGAGCCCTAAGCCATTCAAGTGCTGTCCTATTAGCCTAATGACATCCTCATCTGACTGGGAGAGCCGCTTCTTCTTCTTGAGGCTGCTGCCCAGTTCGGGGGTGGCCAAGGAAGAAGAGGCGGCGGTGGTGGCGGAGGCAGCGGCGACGGTGGCGGAGGCAGCGGCGGCGGCCCCGCCGGGGACCCCGTTATTGACATTCAGGCTGTTGCTATTGTTGCTGGCGGCGGAGGGGGCGGAAGGCAGGAGCCCATTGGCGTGGGCCAGGTCCCCCGCGGACGACGAGGACGAGGGGGACGACTCCCCGTTCTGGGCCGACAGGCAGGCGAGTTCCTGGGTCTGTCCCTGGCCCCCGCCGCCCCCTCCTCCTCCTCCGCCGCCGCCGCCGCCGCCGCCTCCTCCTCCTCCTCCTGCCCCGTTGGCCTGCATGATGCTGCCGCTGACCAGGCTGTGGCCGCTACTTCGGTGGGGG
>SJYQ01031761.1:0-68766 GCA_006410935.1 Redunca redunca
CAAAATCACATCATCAAGGTGTCAGTGATAAGGCCATTAAGGCGGTGGTCAGGCATTATTCATCAGAGTGTCTTTTTTAAAGCCCCCTCAAATCATTTTGGGAAGGAGGCTGAGAGTAAACGGCTATCCTGAGGCCGAATGCCTGTGCTGGTTAATTGACCTGTCAGAAGGCAGAGGGCAGGGAGGGAAGGGAGAGGGAAGGTGTCGTTTTTCAGTGATTACAACCTGCCCCCCACCCCCACTGCTTCTGGAGCTTAGTGTTTCCTGGTCTTGAGGGCACATTCCTCTGTCAGTCCATCCCTCTTCAGTGGGGCTCTGCTGAAGTTGGGGATTAGTCAGAAGCCCCTGCCTGTCTCCCAGGAAAACAGGTACTCTGGCAGAGCTCAGAGTGAGCAGCTGGCGGTAACTCACCTGATGTTTCAGGAGAGGCAGGACGCAGGAAAGGTTCAGAACCAGGCTGCCTACCTGAGTTTGAATCCTGTGTGTGACACTTACTTGCTGTGTGACGTTGGCAAGTTACTCACCTTGTCTGTTCGTCAGTTCCCTCATCTATGAAATGGGCATAATAATAGTGTATACCTCAAAAGGTTGCTGTGAGGAACATACATCTGTTACACACACACACACCACATCTGGTACAGTGCCCAGCATATGTAAACTCAATTGATGATTAAGCTCAATACATTCTCCCCTGGATCCCCACCACCGGCAACTTTCTCTGGTCCCAGATCCCAGTGTATCCTCTGGGTCTGAAGGCAAGTGTCCTTCAAAGCCCTGACTGGCAGTCCTGGCCTCCCTCCAGCTGGGAAGCAGACACGGGTGTCTGCTCTGGGCCGGCCAGGGTGTGTCGGTTCCAGGTCAGCTCAGCCTCTTGACAAAACCCTCTGAACCTGCAAAAGGGACTTTGCGCTGCTCAGGGGGCAGCTCAAAGGTGGGCAGATTTGAGGGGAGAGTGTCCGCCTCCTGCCGTGGGAGTCTGGTGGCTGTGCCACGAGGGTCGTGTGGGCGCTGGTGCCAGACTGCGCTCACCAGCCTGTCTTCCTATTTCTATGACCTCTGAGAGTCGGCCTGCTTTCTGTATTCTAGTGTGTTAGTTTGGGATCTTCCAAGAGCAGAGTCCAAGAAGAGCATTTGGGTGCAAGTGGTTTCATTGGGAGGGGAGGAAGAGGGTGAGGGGCTAAAAGTGAGGAGAAGAAGGAAAGCAGATTACTTCTGTGGACAGCTGGGGCTGGATCCCTCTGGAGACCTCGGGAGCTGGTGTGGAACACACCTCACCTGGGCGGGGTAAGGGAGCCGGGGTATTCATCCACCCTCTTCACTCCCCCAGATGAGGATTGCTCCTGGAAGCACTGGCTCCCGCAGTTTCCCCGTCTCCCCCTCAGGCAGAGAGATCCAAGTGATTGAGGCTAGGACCCTGGGAGCCTGTACAGGGACTGCCCACTGAGGCTGCTGGTGACCCCAGGGAGACGTGAGGGATCCAGGGGTGCTGGCAACATCTGCTGCATTAACTTCTCCCGCCTGTGAGATGAGCACCCATGTCATGGGGCTGTTTCGAAGATCTAGACCAGTCTACTGTCCAGTGGAAGGGCTTCCCAGGTGGCGCTGCTGGTGGAGAATCCTCCTGCCGCAGGCAATGCCAGACACACTGGCTCAGTCCCTGGGCTGGGAAGATCCCCTGGAGGAGGAAATGGCAACTCCAGTATTCTTGCCTGGGAAATCCCATGGACAGAGGAGCCTGGAGGGCTACGGTCCATGAGGCCACAGAGTCAGACACAACTGAGCACAAGAACAGGTATATGTATGCGTACATCCAGGAGAAAAACAGTGTAAGCCCCACAGGACATCTAAAACGTTCTGGTAGCCACATTGTAAAAAGCAAAAAGTGACATTAATTTTAAAAATATATTTTATTTCACTCAAGTTTCTAAAATATTATATGTACATATATCAATAAAGGAGAAGGCAATGGCACCCCACTCCAGAACTCTCGCCTGGAAAATCCCATGGACAGAGGAGCCTGGTAGGCTGCAGTCCATGGGGTCGCTAAGAGTCGGACACAACTGAGCGGCTTCTCTTTCACTTTTCACTCTCATGCACTGGAGAAGGAAATGGCAACCCACTCCAGTGTTCTTGCCTGGAGAATCCCAGGGACGGGGGAGCCTGGTAGGCTGCCGTCTATGGGGTCGCACAGAGTCGGACACAATTGAAGCGACTTAGCAGTACCTTCAGCATATCAATAAAAATTGTTAATGAGATACTTTTACATTCTTTATTTTGAATAGAGTATTCAAAATCCAGTGTGTATTTTTTTTCTTTTAAATAGATTTTTTTGGGAAACTTTCCTTTAGGTTTGCATTGAAATTGAGCAGAAAGTAGAGTTCTGATATGCCCTTTGCCTCTAGATAAATGCACAGCCTCCTCTGCTATCAGGATCCCCCACCAGATGGTACATTTGTTACAGTCGAGGAACCTGCATTGACACATCATTGTCACTCAAAGTTCAAAGTTCATGTTAGGGTTCATTCTCGGTATCATACGTTCTGTGGGCTTGGACGAATATATAACGCCGTGTATCCATCATTATGGAATCACTCAGTGTTATTTCACTCTATGCTTGCTCTTCCTACTCATCCCTTCCTCCTCTCTAACTACTGGCAACCACTGATCATTTTACTGTTTGCATAGTTTTGTCTTTTTAAAGATGGCGTACAGTTAGACTCATATAGTACATAGCCTTTTTGAATTGTCTTCTTTCACTTAGTAATATGCACTTAAGGTTCTTCCATGACTTTTCAGGGCTTGATAACTCATTTGTTTTCAGAGCTAAGTAATAATTCATTGTCTGGATGTACCACAGTTTCATTGATTCACCTACTGAAGGATGATGTCTTGGTTGCTTTGACGTTTTCACAGTTAGGAATACGGTTGCAATAAACATCTGTGTGTAGGTTTTCATGTGCATGTAAGTTTTTAGTGCCTCTGGGTAAATACCACGGAGTGTACTTGGTGGATAGAATGGGAAGAGTGTGTTTGGTTTTTTAAGATGCAGCCCAACTGTCTTCCGAAGTGGCTGCACCAGTCTTGCCTTCCCGCCAGCAGTGAATGAGAGCTCATGCTGCTCTGCTTCCTTGCCAGCATTTGGTGTTGTCAGTGTTCTGGATTTTGGCCATTTTAGGAGGCATGCAGCGATATCTCGTTGTTGTTTTAATTTGCATTTTCCTGATGATACATGATGTGGATCACCATTTCATATGTTTACTTGCCATCTGTGTATCTTTGATGAGATGGCTGTCAAGGTCTTCGACACATTTTTTAAATGGGGTTGTTTGTTTTCTTACTGTTGAGTTTTAAGAGTTCTTTGCATATTTTTATGCAAACCGTCTTTATCTGTTATGCCTTTTGCAAATGTTTTCTCCAGACTGTGGCTTGTCTTCTGACTTTCTTGACATTGTCTGTCACACAGCAGGAGTTTTTAATTTTGATTCTGTCACCAACCCACATGAGTCTGGAGAGGAGTTTGGTGTAGTTTCCAGATGGAGACTAGTTTCAGCCTCAGGGTTCCCTGAGCTGAGAGGCCAGCCTTCCTGTGGCAGACTTCTGACCTACAGAATTGTAGGCTAACAGATGGGTATTGTTTAAGCCACAGTTTGTTATATTTTGCTACACGGCTACAGAAAACCAAGAGAGTGGAAACTGGAGCCGAAGAGGGAGAGAGGGCTGGAGACCGTATCTGTTTACGTGTAGCATTGCCCTGTCAGCCCAGAGCTTGGCCCAAACATTCTCTACCAAGTGGTCGGCTAGGGGATCCTAGGCATGTGTGCCCAGCCCCCAGCATCTCTGAATCAGTCCTGCTGAGGGAAAAATCAGAGCAGGAAGAGCGTCTAGTCTTTCCTTCCTCCCATTTTGCATGTGGGGGCTTGAGCAGAGCCTGGCGCTGTGGAGCGAAAGGAGACGGTCTCACAGCCCTTTAGAAGCCCAGCTCCGCCACTTCCCAGCTCTCTAACCTCGGACAAGGTCTGTCGATGCTCCGTGCCTCAGTTTCCCTGTCTGTGCAGTGGGGGTGGGGTGCTTCAGACACAGGCAGATGAGAGAAGAGTATCTGAGGCAGAGGAAGAGAGCGGGCAGAGGGTGGAAGCTGGTCTCGGGTGGCAGATGGGGATGAGTTGTAGGTGCCAGGCAAGTTTGGGCCCTAAGGAACGGGGTTTTCGCCAGAGCAGTTTGTCTCAGGAAGGCTGGTGACAAAGGCCTGTTGCAGCAACCCAGGTTCTGAATGGCGAAGTGCTCGGTGGTTGCAGTGGGGAGGGGCTGGTCTGAGGGGCGCTGAGGGTGTAGAATAGACAGGACCTGAAAGATCTGAGAGATGCCTGAGTGCCTGCATGGTCTGAGGGGACAGACTGACAGCCACGCAGTGAACCCAGCTGTGCGGGAAGGAAGCACTCAGGGGTGGACCCCGGCTGCCAGGCTTGGGGAAGTGAGTGAGTGGGGATGCCACGCTGGGCCGTGGGAGTGAGGAGGGAAGGACGGGGTGGTGGGCAGAGCGCGGAGGCCACAGCTGACTTTGGACAAGGTGAGTGAGAGGTGCAGGGTCTCCAGGCAGAGCCCATCCTCAGGGCCCGGATGATCTGGTCTGGAGCTGGGAGAGAAGACTGGGCTGGCTACAGACCTGATGGCCCATTTGTGTGCAGGTGAAGATTGAAGCTGCAAGGGAGGCGCTCTCCCAGGGCCCTGTGAGGAGAAGCGGGCTCAGGGCAGCCCTGGGGAAGACGGACTGCGGAGCGGCAGCGGAGGAGAAGCAGCCAGGGAGGCAGGGGCAAGTCCAGCCAGGAGTGAGCCATGGGAGATGTTGAGGGAAGACAGTACTTAGAGGAGGGAAGAGACTGACCGTGTCCAGTGCTGCAGAGCGAGAAAAGGAAGGGGAGGGGCTGCTGGGTTCCACGAGGGGGCCCTTGAGGGCTCTGATCAGAGCAGCCACCACGCGGGGGAGGAAGCCGCGCCAGGCTTGGGAGAGCTGAGGGCTAGCTCGGGGTGAGCGTGTCTAGACCAGGGAGAGAGGATTCTGGTAAATAATTCCCCCAGTCCTCACGGATCTTACTGGTCAGTTGAGCATCAATATACGAGTCAAGGCTGCTGTTAAAACCCAAACCAATCAGCCGTCACGAAAGCACCCTGTAAACTGAAGTATGGGTGCATTCTTCCAAAGGCATGTGGGGAAATGGAACTGTAAATGGTTGGCAATACCCGCGGAGACCAGAAGGTGGCAGCACCTTACCAATGACAGTTCATTTCGCAAGTCCAAGCCCTGCATTTCATCATTTCATTTATTTATTCTGCAAGAATTTTTTTTTCCCCCACAACTGCTATGTACTGGGTTCTGGCCTAATACTGAAGAATCTATCTACATAGATGATATCACAGAGCCTGCATTTTAGTTAAAGAGTCAGATTACACAGATAAGTGAATTATCCTGATAACTGATCATCTCTCTTTATCAACAAAGCTTTATGTTCTCCAAGTTGCAGGATAAACTTTCTAGAATGTGTGACATATATTCCTTCCTCTTTGAGCAACAAGTACTGAGTAGAACTTGAGTTCATATACTGGGTCCTCCACTCTGGGATATGTTTACTTATTCATGGGACAGATTGAACATATTTTCCAAAGATGGTTGGTCCATTGTTTCCCATCCCGTGTGAATGTGGCATTCCTCCAGTTGAGAAGCAGCAGCCTCTATGTCATCCCCTGGTGGAAGGGTACATTGTGACTTCTGAGGCTGGGTCATAAAAGACAATCCAGCTTCCACCTGTATCTCTTCTCCTGCCTTGCTTCTGAACTGAGTCTGGAAGGGTCAGAACACTTGCTGGGCAGGCAGAGGAATGAGGTAGGGGAGCCCGGCAGGCTGCCCTGGCTCAGCATGGAAACTCAGTGGAAAGGGAAGTGTGTCTGGCTTCTTCACTGTTTCCTCCCCTTGCTTTCAGTCCTCTTTACCCTTCACCCACTCATGATGTCACCCCAGCCCCATTTAGGGTGAGGGGAGGAGAGGGAGGAGAGATAAAGGGGCAGAGAGGGTATTGGTGGTGCCCTCTGGGGGGCTGTGAGATGCCCAGATGCTGCCTCTTCCTCTTGTGGGTGGCTCAGCATTGGAGACGCCACCTGAGGGCGCACCACTCCCTGACCAGGGTGACGTGACACCTCCCCTCTGCTCTGCCAGTGGTGGGGCTCTCGTTGGGCCTGAGTGGCCGCCTCACACGTGCACCGCAGTCAGCTCCAGGGAGCTCAAGTCATGCTTCCTTGAAGCCCCCCTGTCAGACTTGAGGTCGGAGAAGGAAAAGCCCTTTCCTTTAAGAAACCATCTTTCCAGTTTCACTCCTGGTCCCAGGCCCCCACCTGGTAGCAGGTGATGGGCTGAAGTTCAGGAACCAGTTTGGTTGCCATTCTTCTGCACATCTTACACTTCACTCCTGACTGTGGGGCACTTGTTTTTCTTACCTTCAGTGCTTTGCCCAAAATCTGTGAGATAGAAAATGCCCTTTGAAAAATTCTACTACATGAAGAATAGTTTTGCACCTGTAGAGACTCAGAATGCACCTCAATCACAATGAAGATTATTCTAAAATAATCTTTTATTTTATCATGTTTATATTATTTTATTTATATTGTGTTTATATATTGCTAAGTCGCTTCAGTCGTGTCCAACTCTGTGTGACCCCATAGACGGCAGCCCACCAGGCTGCCCCATCCCTGGGATTCTCCAGGCAAGAACACTGGAGTGGGTTGCCATTTCCTTCTCCAATGCATGAAAGTGAAAAGTCAAAGTGAAGTCGCTCAGTCGTGTCTGACTCTTAGCGACCCCATGGACTGCAGCCTACCAGGCTCCTCTGTCCATGGGATTTTCCAGGCAAGAGTACTGGAGTGGGGTGCTATTGCCTTCTCCATTTATATATTGTATTCATTTATTTTATCTACAATTTTAGCTTAAGCTAGAAACATCTGAACAAGCAGCCACCACAGGGATAAACTTTATCTCAACTCCTTTTGTAGATTTAAGCAGGACCTCCTAGAAAATACAGTTGCTATAAATCCTCTCTGGCAGGTTTACGGCCAGAAAGTAGACTAACCACTATCACAGGGATGAGTGATTGCTTAAACAAACTTTATCTGAAACTGTCCTGCCTTCCATTTATTCTTCCACAGAAGCCCTTTCTCCTCCTTAAGTACGTTGATAAACCTTTATCTCTGGTTGTCCAGGGAGCCAATTCATCTGAAGCCTCTTTGGTAAATAAGCTTTGTCTTCTCTCCTATTAATTTGTCTGTTGTTAGTTAACTCACAGGCCTCCAACCACTGAACCTAGCCTGGTAGGTTGGCGGAGGGAAATTTTTTCCTCCTAACACATTCTTCTCCCCATCCCCCCATTTTTTTTTCTTTTTTTGCTGCATCATACAGCTTGTGGGATCTTAGATCCCCAAGCAGGGACTGAACCCGAGCCCTTAGCAGTGAAATTGCAGTGGAGTCCTAACCACTGAACTGCCGGGAAATTCCCAACAGCACATTCTTCTTTTGACAACAAGAGTATGGGTGACAGCTGAAGATTTCCTCTCTGGTCCTGGAAGGTGTTCTCCCGCTCGGGCAGTGTCACTGTGTAGCATGGGGTTCACTCCTCTCTCTCTCATGCATGTTAACTGGATTAAAAGAAGGGATGGAAAAAAGAGAACATAAAAGAGAGGGTACTACTAAATTTATTACTTACCAATAGAAATCACTGTACTTCCGGTTTAGTGACCTACAGTAAAGGGCTGATATGTTTTGGGAACAGCCATGCAAGAGGAATGCTTTCTTGGTTCCAAAGTAGTAACGGCCAGGAGAGTGGGTGAATGCAGCTGTTTTCATTCAGTCCTATGTAATTGCATTTGAGTGGGATGTAAAATGTTACCACGTGGCTGAGTACCCAGTGACTGGACCCCACCCCCCCCCCAGAAAATCACCATCTTCTGTATGAGTCAGCTGGGCTGCCATTAATGAAATACCATGGACTAGGTGACTTAGACAACAAGAATTCATTTCTCTAGGTTCCAGAGGCTGGAAGTCCAAGATTAAGGAGCCTGCTGGTTTGGTTCTTTGGTGAAAGCTGCTTCCTAGGTTGCAGACCTAGGTGAGAAGGTTGTCAGCCTTCTCACCGTGTCCTCACTTGGTGAGGGGGAGAGAGAGCGAGCTCGGCTCTCCTTACCTCTTCTTATAGGAACACTAATCCTATCAGCAGGATTACGAGGGTCCTATCGGCATGACCTCATCTAAACCTAATCACCTCCGGATGCCGTCACGTTGGGGTTAGGTCTTCAACATACAAATCTGGGGAGACAATATTAGAGTGTAACAACTTCTCTACAAAGAAAAACTAACCAGTCAAAAAAGGTATTTTAATGAATCCAGTGCAAAATGTTTGTGGTGAATTGTGTCATTTCTGGTTTTCTTCCTGCTGTCTTTTGTCGACTCTTGATAGCATCAAACCCACCTTCTCATTCTGCTCCTGCCAGAAACTCAACCCGCCCTCCCTGGGACTTACATGTTGAGTGCTCAGATAGAAGAATCATGTGTAGAAAAGATTCAGTATTTCAGTAGTTGACTCTGCATACAGAGTATAGGTGTATCTACAGTACACCTTTCTGGGTCCTCAGGTTCTAGCCCTGTTCAGTTTTGTCCCCATTTGCAATTCTTCTCAACATTCCTTTACCATATAAATTTGTGCTGTGTTGAGCTTTCCTTAGATTCAGTCATAACATCTGCCTGGTTTTCTCAGATCATATGAGTAAAATGAATTCCTCATCACACGTTCATTTTACTTCTGTAAAGAGAGTCATGGTTTTGCCTTCTTCTGAAAGTATCTTTTAACACAGGGAAGCCTTTGCGGGGAGAAATCATCAGGACTCAGCTTCCAAAGAACGAGCTAAATCTTTGAGCCTGTGTCTTGCTGATCTCGGGTCCTGACCACCCATTCTTCCCGATACTCCAGCCCCCAAACACTGAGGTCATTCTCCACTTTTCTTTTGCTGGCACCCACCACGTCCTACCCTGTGGTAGGCTTAACAGTAGTGGCCCTCTGAAGATGTCCGTGTCGTAATCCTGGAACATGTTCCCTTACATGGCAAAAGGGACTTTGCAGATGTGATTGAAGTAAGGATTCTGAGGCGGGGAGATTATCCTAGATCATTGAAATGGTTCCAGTATAACACCAGGAGGATCAAAGTCAGACAAGGGAGATGTGAGGTTGGGAGAAGTTGGAGTGATATGCTTTAAAGATGGAGGAAGGGGCCACAAGCCAGAGAACCCAGGCAGCCTCTCGGAGCTGGAAGATGCCAGGGAACAGACTCTCACACAGTGCCTCCAGAAGGAAGGGGCCTCACAGCATCCGGACTTGAGCACCCAGAGACTCTTTGCAGACCTCCGACCTTCAGACCTGTAAGGAAACAAATCTGTGTTAAGTCAGTAAATTTGTGTTGATTTGTTGTACAAGCAATAGGAAATGGATGCAAACACCATAGCAAATTATGTTGGTTTTATTTTCAAAATACAGCCAAGACTGACCACTTCCCAGCTGTGCCACTGGCATCCTGGGTCAAACCAGCTCCTTCCCTGGCCTGGATTGAGTCAAAGGTCTGCTTACTGTTTTCCCTGTCGACTGGCCCTCCAGTGTTTTCTGCCCTCTAGATACAGAATGTGACATTATCCAGAAGACCAGTAGACCCAGGAGATGGTGGGCTTATGCGTCAAAGAACCATCATGTCTGAGTTAGGATTCAGAGCCCGTTTATACTAAAGAGGAGGGAGGAAAGTCAGACACTTCTGAGTTCCCATCAGCCTCCAGGAGAACCGGTTAATTTCTTCCACCTGCAGGCACTCACAGGTGGACCTCATCAGGAGGATGGGAGCTAAACAAAAGTGTTTTAGCTTAATGCTCACTACCTGGGAGGCAAGGGTCCCTGAGATGGCCACTGTGTAGAATTTAGGCTGACAGGCTGTGTCTCTTTAGTGACTAACCTGTAATGGGTATGACGGTTCTTCCCTGTTCACTTCCTGCTATTGCTTCCTGACAAAGTTTCACACCTACTGGTCATGTGGTGCTGCATTATTTACTATTAAACAAAATCCAGGGATAAAAGGACCATCCCCCAAACCTGTGTGGTTCAAAGGTCAACTGCATATCTTAATTGACTGCTATTTAAAAATGGCTGCACACGGAAGAATTGATGCCTTCGAACTGTGGTGCTGGAGAAGACTCCTTGGACTGCAAGGAGACCAAAGCAGTCAATCCTAAAGGAAATCAGCCCTGAATATTCACTGGAAGGACTGATGCTGAAGCTGAAGCTCCAGTCCTTTGGACACCTGACTTGAAGAGCCAACTCATTGGAAAAGACTCTGATGCTGCGAAAGATTGGGGGCAGGAGGAGAGGGGGGCAACAAAGGATGAAAGTTGGGTGGCATCATTGACTCAATGGACATGAGTTTGAGCAAACGCTGGGAGACAGTGAAGGACAGGGAAGCCTGATGTGCTGCAGTCCATGGGATCGCAGAGTCGGACACGACTGAGCGACTGAACAAGATACAACTATGAGATTTCGATGTGCTGCCCTCTGGTGTTCACCGTTGGCATTGTCTTTCTCTGATGCTTCAGTGGTTCCCACAGCCGCATTCATTTTCAGTCACCCGAATTCTCCAGACAAGAATGCTGGAGTGGCTTCCCATTCCCTTCTCCAGGGGATCTTCCTGACCCAGGGACTGAACCCTGGTCTCCTGCACTGCAGGCAGATTCTTTACCCCTGAGCCACGAGGGAAGCCCATGGTGACTAATATATACTGATTGAAAGGCCTGACACATTGTACCGGTCAGGTGCAATGTGTCTCTCTTCTTCCACATATCATCCCAGTTCACCACCAGTGACAGTATTTTTTAAGGGTCAAGGAAGCTTATCAGCCCATGGCAAGATACAAAATGATCAATGGTGATAACAGCCATATTCTGTGAGACAGGTGCCACTTTGCACTGTGACAGTATATCCCACAGGACATCCCTGGTTCCCCAGGGACAGCTGTGCTTTTGCATTGCTGTGGCTTGCCAGGGGCTACGCATCCGTAATTTCCAACTGGCAATGGGATTCTCACTGCCAGCCTGCTGAAAGATAATTCACCCCCGGGATCCCATGTCCACAGTCCGCTTCCTCAGATGGCTCCTGACATCAGCTGTTGCAGGTCAGGTTCCCCGGGACTCAGGCTGTGAGAGGCAGATGTGCATGCAGGCAGTTTTGGGAGAGTGCTCATGGGTGCATTAAGAGAGGGATGGGAGGAGATGACCTCCTATGAGGAGTGGAGTTGACAGTCAAATTGTAGGGCAGTTGCCTCAAAGGCTGCAGCCGCCACATGGACCACAGCTGCCAGTCCTGAAAGGCGCGCCAGAGCTGGGTGGGTTTTCCGAGTTGTCTGCACGTGGGGCAAGAGGGGCCGTTACGCCCCGACATTGGCGAGTCATTGGATGTGATTGGCTCCAGGGAGAGGGTGGCATCCTGGGCAAGGTGGTTTTCTTCAGCCCTGAGCAACCTTTAAAGGGAGACTCACCTGAGAGCTTTCAGCCACCAACATCCTTGACAGTTGGGTGAATGAGTTCTGAAAGCGGTGAAGGGGCGGAACTGGATGCCATCTATCACAGAAACCTTTAATAAAAGCTGTGTCCGATTTGAATACTGCCCTGCTTAAATCCCTCCAGTAACTTACAATTCATGTCCAATATGCCCCAGATTTCCTGGCCGCCAGGAACCTCTGACATTAACCATGCTCTCGGACTCAACATGCTGTCACATTAGCGTTCTTTGTATTTACCCACCCAACAAGTATCTGTTGAATATTTACCATGGACTAAACAATGTTCTAAATCAGGGGTGTGCAAACTATGGCCCACAGGCCAAATTATGCAGCTGCTTATTTCTATGAAAACAGTTTTATTGAAACACAGCCTCATGTATTTATTTAAATATTATCTATGGCTACATTTTTGCTACTGTGGCAGAGCTGAACAGAGGCCATATAGCCACAAAGCCCAGAATATTTACTACTTGATAACTTTACAAAAAATATTGGCTAATGTGTCTTCTATATCTATATAAATATATATATAAAATAATAAAATTTATTCTTCCTCCTCTCTCTCTCCTGTTTCTCTCTATGTACACCCACAAAATGAGACTGAGATTGTAGCCACATATATAATTCTGTAAGTTTTCTAGCTACATTAAATAAGTTTACAAAATAGAAACAGGTGAAATAAATTTTAATAGTATATTTTATGTAACCCAGTATGTCCCAAATACATTTCAACTTAGAACCAACATAATAAAGTATCAGTGAAATTCTTTCCATGCTTTTTTAAATACGATGGCTTTAAAAGTCAATGTGTAGTTTACCCTTAATCTGGACTAGTGACTAGTCAGGTACTCACTTGCCATGTGTGGCCAGTGGTTCCTGTATTGGAGGGCGCAGTTCTAGAAGCAGGTGACGCAGCAGTGAATAAAGCAGACCAAATTGCCACCTTACATTCTTAATGGAGAGGAGAGACAATAAAATAATCAGGTAAAATAAGTTTTATGCCTGATGGTGATAAGTGGTGATGTGGATTCTTGGGGCAGAAGTTGCGTGTTTAAATTGGGGAAGAGCACAGTGAGAGAAGTGTGTGGTGAAGAATTAACCTCACTAGGAGGAAGGTGGGAGGGGGGGTTCAGGATGGGGAACACATGTACACCCATGGCTGATTCATGTCAATGTATGGCAAAAACCACTACAATATTGTAATTAGCCTCCAATTAAAATAAATAAAATTTTAAAAAAGAATTAACCTCACCAAAGGTGACTCTGGCCTTTACCTCGGTCCTGGTTGGTGTCTTTGTTTGCCTGGGGCATTTGGCCACTGGGCAGTCTAAGCAGTGTGACTTGTGATGGGGACTCTGGGTCGTGCTATGACAGTTCTGCCTCCAGAGGAGCTGGAGCCGAGAGGTATTAGCCGCCCTCTGGGAGGGGCTGTGGCTGCAGGTCAGCGACATGGGCAGCGTGTGACCCAAACCCTGTTAGTTCTCTGGGCACCGTGCTCTGCGTGTTGTCACATTCTGTGGCTGGGAGGAGGCCACACATCGTCCACGGCTCCACAGAGGGAACAAGGAGCATCTCTTTGGACCCCTCGTGGGCTCTGCCCTGTGCACTCCCCTTGGCTGATTTCATCCATATCCCTTTCCTGTGATAAACCCTTCTCTGGGGGAACTTCCCCATCCAGGGATCGAACCCAGGTCTCCCACATTGCAGGCGGATTCTTTACCAGCTGAGCCACCAGGGAAGCGCTGTAATAAACCCTAACCATGATTATATCCGCTTCCTCTGAGTTCTGTGAGTCCTTCTAGCAAATCATCGAGGTGATTTGGGGGTGACCCTGAACTTGCAGTTGTTGTCAGAAGTGAGGGTGCTGTTCTGGGGTACTGTTCTAACTGTGCAGTTGGTCCTAAATGCTTTAGAGACAGTGACATCTGAGTAAAGACCTGAAAGAAATGAGGGGACAGTGGGAGGCGGGGGCTGGACCAGGGTGGGCAACAGGGAGAGTGGAAGGAGATTCCTTCTTTATTCACTATTTTTTTTTCCTTTTTTTAATGTTTAAATTATGTAAGTGCAATAACACATTTACAGGAGACTTAGAAAATACAGAACAAAGTTACATACAGTTCCACTCTATATTACACTTTTTTAAGTAGATAAATTTTTTGTTGGAGTTTCAGTATCAAACTCTCAAAAATTAATAGAATGAATAGAAAAGTAGAAGGATATAGTAGACCTGAAAAGCACAATGAACCAACTCAGCATAATTAAGATTTATACAGTTTTCACACAGCAGTTCAGTTCAGTTCAGTCGCTCAGTCGTGTCCAACTCTTTGTGACCCCATGAATCACAGCACACCAGGCCTCCCTGTCCATCACCAATTCCTGGAGTTCACTCAGCAGCAGGATACAAATCATTTTCAAGTTCCCATAGACTATAAACCAAGAGAAGTAGACCATATCCAGGGACGTAAAACAAGATGCCAAAATTTCATGGTCTAGAGGTATTAAAATTATACCAAATCTGTTTTCCTGTCACTGTGGAATTATGTTAGAAATCAATATCAAAGGACATTTGAAAATAACCCACATATTTTCAAGTCCAATGTGACTTTTACCAAGAGAGATCTTTGACATAGCCATCGAAAGCCTCGATAATGTTAAAATACTGAAAAAAAGCACAGAAGGTGATTGCAGAGAAGAAAATATCTAAAAGAGAAATTAATATCAAAATGAGAAATTAATATCAAGGATACTTTAAAAAAAAAAACCTATGTGTTTGGAAATTAAATGTGCACTTTTAAATGATGGGTGTATCTAAGAAACCATAACGAGGAAAATTTGAAAATATTTGTGACAGAATAAAAATGACAAGTCTACTCACTGTTTTGATAAACCACTGCATGAGTACCCAGATCTCCTGTTTTAAAGGTTCAGCATTGGGATTAAGCTTCAGTTAAGACTTAGGTTAAATTAGAGTATTGGGATTACGGTGAGTTGCAGTGGTTTGTTTTGTTTAGTCTAGGATTGGAGTTGCAAATACAACTAGGGTTTAGGCTTCAGTGTTTAGTATTCTGTGTTAGGATATTTACGGTTATAGTTAAGATTAGTGCTCTAATGGAGTATAGCTCTTGGAATTCTCTGTGGCCAGTGACATTTAAGTTCCTGGGGTGTGTATTTGTATGAATTGTACTAAACAGCCAAGATATATACACCCTCTTTTAATTTAATAATAGAAGTCAGCTGAGCATTGTTTTAGAGCTAGGATGCAGGAAACGTGTAAGTTTGGAAATTATACCATATAAATCAGCCCAGTGAAAAATAAAGTGAGGCAAGCATCTACAATAAAGAGGCATTTATGTATGGAACAATGATGAACAGTGAAAATGGTTGTAAATAGTTAAGTCTAAATGCTTTTGATAGTTTGAAAAAGGAAGAGGTTTGGTGTGAAAAAAAAAAAAAGAATATGAAAGTAAGCGTACATATTTTTCCAACACACGAAGCCTTGTGGGAAAAGAAAGGGGAGAAGTTGCAGTGTTTGGAAGTTTGATGATTTGAGAGGCAAACAGTAAGTAGTTGTTCATACAAAAAGAATTTTAAGCGTGATAAACACACAAAGACACTCACACCTAAGGAAAGGTGTACAACCAGGAGTAATTAAAGTAAGCCTTATGGGAGTTCCCTGATGGCCTGATGGTTAGGACTGTAGAGTTTCCCTGCCTTGGCCCTGGGTCAGTCCCTGGTCAGAGAACTGAGATCCTGCAAGCCGAGAGAGGCAGCCAAAAGGAAACAAAAATAAGTAAGCCTCTGTCCTAGAACCTTCTCTGCTTATTCCCTTACTTTGTTGGAGTTCGTTCTAAGCATAATGAAGGGTGTATTTATCCTACCCTCATGCGGCAGCAGCAGCAGCATGCTGCATTGGTAGTTGGGCTGGGTCAGGAATTCTGGAACTTTGAAAGTTCAGTTTTTGTCTTCTTGCCCTTGCTACTGCTACTAAGTCGCTTCAGTTGTGTCCGACTCTGTGCGACCCCATAGAAGGCAGCCCACCAGGCTCCCCCATCCCTGGGATTCTCCAGGCAAGAACACTGGAGTGGGTTGCCATTTCCTTCTCCATCTAGCCCTTGGGGTTGCTGATGACTGTCTGATTCTGTTTCCTTTGCAGGTGACAACTCTGACTGCTGTTACTGTTTATGTTTTCATACCAAAGCCTCTTCATTCACGGTTCTGAAACGTGACCATGAGAAGTGGCTGGTTGTGGGCCTTTTTTCATTTAGTCACGGTAGCTCTGGAGGATGCTTTCCATTGGAAGAGGGGTGTCTTCAGCCCCCTCCATTAATTAACTCAGCCCCTCATTTCAAGTATGAACAGACAACATTTTGCAGATGTTTCTGCAAAATCAACAGCAAAATTAAGAAGGACCAAGATGAACAAACAAGGGGGAAAAAATCCAGATATAATTCAGGGAACTGAAAGTGCTGACTGGTCTCCTCTCAGCCCATGTGCACACTGAAACCCCAAGTGAACGCTGGCCAGAGATCATCCTTCTTTTCTCTCTCCCGCTCATGCCCTTCCTCCCCTGGATGATGATTTTCTTGTCTCTTCCTCTCTTTTTGGGCCTTGAGTTGGCCTCCCCCACCTCCCCCCTCAGCCAATTACCTTGGCTTACCGAGAATTAGAAGATTTAGATAAGAATTCTCATAAATTCCCACCACCTGAACTACCCAGTTACCTGAACGATTGTCCGCGCATTCAGTCTTCCTTCCTATTGTATATGGAGTAACTGTCCCTTCTCTTGGCTAAGTCCAGCTCCTTCCCCTCCCTGAGTAGGTAACCTTCTTGAAAATCTTATCTGCACTTGTTGCCCCAATTTCTTTACCTCCCATCCTCTCTTTATCACAGTTTTGCCCCCATCATTTTACCAAAACAAATCTTGTCTTCAGGACTCACTCCTTGAGCTTCTCTTTTTAATCTACTCTTCATGAATTTCTTTTCTTTTTTAGAGGCCATCTGTAGACAATATACAATATCTACATCCCTGACTTCTCTCTCTGATCTCTGGATATGTGTATTTAAATACCCATCTAACATCTCCTTTTGGATGTCAGATAGACACCCTATGCTTAGCAAGTCCAAAATTGAGCTCCTGATTCCCATCCCCCCTCCAATGGCTCCTCCCGTAGTCCCCCTCCTTCCCCAGTAAATGATAATTCAGATCCTCTAGTATTCCAAGGACACAAGAATCCTCTTTTCCTCGCGTGACAGATCTCATACATTCTATATTGTATACCCATTACCCATCCAGAATATGACATCTGATGATCGCCTCCTCCTGGCTCTCGCTATGTTTATTTCACACCTGGGCTTTCTGGAATAACCTCCTAACTGGAGTATCTGGTTTCCTTGGTATTTCTCCAGTTTTTGGTTTCCAGTTTTTGCACTGAAAGTTCTGTCTCAGGAAATTCCCCAGCCCTGGGGTAAGCCAGGATAGCTTTTCACCCTGCTTCTACCTAGGCTATTCCTTCCATGGCCTCCCTGCAGTGTATTCCCAGTGGATCTAGGGTGATCCTTTTGAAAGGCAAAGTTTATCATGTGACGTCTCTGCTCAGAGCCCTTCAGTGGCTCCTCATACTACTCAGAAAAGCTATTGCTTTCAGTGGTCTATTGTTTGCAGGGTCCACAGGCTTTTGTGAGCAGAGATGGAGAGTTGATTTTGAGCAGGCTGATGTTGAGATACCATGAAATGCTCAATTAGCAACGACCAGCACTGAAGGAAGGATTGAGAGCATATTTTGTTGGTAAAACAAGAACAGATGGTTATAGAAAAAGTTGCAGAAAAGAATTCTAGGAAATTACAAATATTAGTTAAATTGAAAAAAAAGTCTATAATAGGACTGAGAGATAAAATTGCAGAATCTCTCTCTGGGGATACTCCTGATAAATAAAATTTGTTTATATATTATTTAAAATATAAAAATATATATAAATATATATTTGCAGCAGATGTTCCAAACTCCCCAGATCTTCTCTGTGTATCTTTCCAAACCAAGGACAGTCCTGCATAACCAGCATGCACCCCTCCAGATCAGGAAATCAGAAATCAGCATTGGTGTGACACTGACACCTGACCCAAAGGTTTCAGTCAAATTTCACCAATTATCCCAACAACGTCTCTTTTCTGTTTGGCCCGGGATCACACTTTGCACTTAATAATTGTGTCTCTTTATTCTCCTTCAACCTGGAACAGATGCTGAGTCTTTCCCTGTGTTTGCAACGTTATAGTTCGAAGGAGTACAGGCTTTTCATTCTCTAGGCTAGAGCTCAGCCTGGTTTCGTCAATGTTGCCTCAGGATGGGACTCAGACGTGTTCTTGGGAGAAATATACAGAGGTGATGCTGTGCTCTCCTCACTGCATTGCATCAGGAGGCTCAGGACGTTGGCCGGTGATACTGCTGGTAATAGCAATCTCCATGTCTCGGTCAGTTTGGTGTGTTCAGGTTTCTCCATGTTAAGTCATTATTTTCCTCTTCAGAATTAATAAGTATTTTGTAGAAAGATGCTCTCACACTATGACAATATTCTGCATTTCATTAAACCCCATCCATTTGATTTGGGGTGTGTGTGTTAGTTGCTCAGTCATGTCTGACTCTTTGAGACCCCATGGACTGTAGCCCACCAGGCTTCTCTGTCCATGAAATTCTCCAGGCAAGAAT
Source organism: Redunca redunca (assembly GCA_006410935.1). Taxonomy (NCBI): domain Eukaryota; kingdom Metazoa; phylum Chordata; class Mammalia; order Artiodactyla; family Bovidae; genus Redunca; species Redunca redunca. The sequence continues at coordinate 18,327 of SJYQ01031761.1, forward strand.
ACTGGAGTGGGTTACCATGCCCGTCTCCAGAGGATCTTCCTGACCCAGGGATCAAATGTGGGTTTCCCACATTGCAGGCAGATTCTCCACTGTCTGAGCCACAGGGAAGACCATTTGACTTAGTGAACGTTGATGGTTCTTGCCTAAATTAACCACAATTATAGTGGTTACCAAATGGCTATTTTCTGTTACCATCACTCCTGCTGTGTTTATTAGTTGGCATTCTATATAAGGAAGAAATGTCTTTTTTTCTCTCATTTGTTTATATCAGTGTAGGCCCATGGATTCCTGTTTTATTCAGTGAATTTAATCCATTATTATCATTATTTATTTTTATATAAAATCATTCTAGATTTGGCTAGCAGGAGAGTCTCACCAAAGTCGACTCCTGTTGTGGGGAAGGGATAACTTGGGAATTTGGGATTAACCGATACACATGACTATAGGAGCCTAGGGGGCTGCAGTCCATGGGGTCGCTGAGAGTTGGACACGACTCAGAGACTTCACTTTGACTTTTCACTTTCATGCATTGGAGAAGGAAATGGCAACCCACTCCAGTGTTCTTGCCTGGAGAATCCCAGGGGTGGGGGAGCCTGGTGGGCTGCCGTCTATGGGGTCGCACAGAGTCCGACACGACTGAAGCGACGCAGCAGCAGCAGCAGCATGACTGTATATAAAATAGAGAAACAACAAAACCTACTGTATAGCACAGGGAACTATATTCAATATCTTGTAATAATCTATAATGGAAAAAATCTAAAAAAAATATAACTGAATCACTTTGTTGTACCACTGAATCCTTGTAAATTGTGCTTCAAAAAAATGTAAAAAAAAAAAAAAAAAGCCAAAATTAGCCCCTTTGAGCTTTAAGCTATGTCCCTGTAATTTTTTGAGCAGTTCTTTACTTTCTGGCACAAGAAAATGTTCCCAGCTCATCTTGTAATTTTCCTGCCTCAGCCTGGGAACCAGCTGTTTCTTTAAGAAGTTGGTGATGGACAGGGAGGCCTGGCATGCTGTGATTCATAGGGTCACAAAGAGTCGGACACGACTGAGTGACTGAACTGAACTGAACTGAACTGAGAGAGGAGAGTGATATTTGAAAACTAAAATCTGAATATTTCATTGCTTACTGCTTCTGGGCTGTTATCATTTGTAGGCCTTCTCGTACAGAGGTGGAACATATATACATGTAAACGTGTGTGTGTGTTTGTGTGTGTGTGTGTGTGTGTGTGTACCCTGACTACTACTATAACTCTTTCTATCTCTGTTTATGTTTTAAAGGTTCATGAATTTGCACTGGTACCTCCATTCCATCAGAATCTCAAGGTTATTTTTAGCCTTTCCCCTTTCCTTATATGTAACTCCCTTCTCTGTGAACAAGAAAACCTTCTTTCCTTACTTTCCGCATCGTTATTTATGCGCTCCATCTCTCATCCTGTAAGTGACTTCTCTACTGTGCTGACCACCTCCTTGGCTCCCACACGCCTTTGCTGCTACCTCGGTGGTCGCTACCACAGCCAGGAGAAATGGAGGAAAGGGCTGGGGAGGAAAGGAGAGGGAGGAGAAGAGGAAACTAACTTATTCAGGATGGAAGGAAGGAATATCCTTTCTTTTAAGTTCTCTCTTTTTTTAACAGAATTATTTATTTTTGCTCTGCTGGGTTTTCGTTGCTGTGTGGCTGCTCTCTGGTGGCGGTGCATGGCTGCTCATTGCAGTGGCTTCTCACTGCGGAGCGGTCTCTAGGGAGCGCAGGCTCAGGGGTTCGGGCGCACGGCTCGGGAGTTGTCTCCTGGGCTCTGGAGCGCAGGCTCAGGGGTCCTGGCGCACGGCTCGGGAGTTCAGTCTCCGGGGCTCTGGAGCGCAGGCTCAGGGGTTGTGGCAGTTGTGTGGGCTCCGTGTGCGCAGTTGCTCCATGGCCTGTGGCATCTTCTTGGACCGGCGACTGAACACACATCTCCTGCATTGGCAAGCAGATTCTTTACTACTGAGCCACCAGGGAAGTCCTAAATGTTCTCTCTTAAACATCATTTTTTAAAATTCCTTCTGAAAATTTTTCTTTACAGTATGAGGCAGAATCTTTCTCGGTCTTCTCCCGAGCATAGCAGTTTTAAAAATTCCTTCTGAAAACTTTTCTTTACAGTATGAGGCAGAATCTTTCTCGGTCTTCTCCCGAGCATAGCAGTTAATTATATTCATTGAAGAATCACCTGCCCTTTCCTCAGCTGGAGTCACATTTCCTTTGACAGTGGTTTGTGTAAGGGCACACCCAAGAGTACAAGGATAGTTCACGCTTCATGCTGGCAGCAGTGTGGGAAAGTAAAGAGTGAGACATTCTCCCTCTCTCAAGAGCTGAGTCGCTTCTCATCTCTCATGAGCCACAGGGCTCACTTATCCTGCTGCTTCTCTCCGCCACCTCCTTCTTTCCAGCTGCTTCTCAAATGTGGGCCCTGCGTGTGGGCCCCATGGCCACCAGCCTGTGTGTCTGACTTGACCACTGGGCTACGTACCTTTATTAGCTATAGAGTCTCTATGATGCCCAGGTTTTGAGAGGAATAATCGGCTGTCTCCATCCCAGACTACAGCTGGCTCATCTCGGGTCTGGGGTCTGCCTCTGGTCCAGTTACCTTTGGTCAGGATGGAAAGCAAAGTTACAGTAGTTCCTGGGGAGGTCTCTACAGGGCTATATGTAAAATACAGTTTCTTTAAGAGAATTGGGTCATATGGAGAACATACCACTTATATTCTGTAGTCATACATGAAGTTCTCATGTGCTGTGCTTAGCCACCCAGTCCTGTGAGACTCTTTGTGACCCCATGGACCATAGTCCGCCAGGCTCCTCTGTCCATGGGATTCTCCAGGTAAGAATACTGCAGTGGGTAGCTATGCCTCTTCAAGGGGATCTTTCAGTCCGAGGATTGAACCAAGGTCTCCTGCATCGCAGGTGGATTTTTTTACAGTCTGAGCAGCCAGAGAAACCCGAAGATCTCATAGGGCAGTTTGTTTTTTTTTTAATTGGTTTATAGATTTTAAGAAATGGGGACTTTGGAAAAGGCTGTGTGAATTGGAAAATTAAGGATCAGCTTGGGTTCATGGGTGATTATGGGGAAACACTATTCTAAATCCAGCACTTCAGCTTCTCAGATGAGTAAACTAAGGCCCAGAGAGGCCAAGGGATTGTCCTTGTGGACATGGCCTGTCAGTGGCAGAGCTCAGTAGAACCAGAGCTGGCACTAGGGAGAGGTGAGGGAAGGGCCTTGGGTGCACAGTTTAAGGGGGCTTCCTAGGTGGCTCAGTAGGTGAAGAATTCACCTGCAGTACAGAAGACACAGGAGGCGTGGGTTCGATCCCTGGGTTGGGAAGATCCCTTGGAGGAGGGCACAGCAACCCACTCCAGTATTCTTGCCTGAAAAATCCCATGGGCAGAGGAGCCTGGTGGGCCACAGTCCACAGTGTTGCACAGAGGCAGACACGACTGAAAGAAGTGAGCTGACTTTGTGACTCACTCCCAACATCAGGCGAGTGCCCAGGGTACTTCCCTTGTCTCATCCAGGGCTCAGCCCATTTTAGAGCACAACACGAAATTCCTGCTCACCAGGAGAGAGACAGAGATCCTATTTGGCCTGGAGGGACTGGGTAAGGGGGACTTCTGGGAAGTTTCCCTGTATTGCTACCTTCAGGGAGAAGTAAGTTCCTGGGGAAGGCTGGTGAAGAAAATTTCCCGAAGGTGAAGAGTCAGCTTGGGATGGTCACTCACTGGAGAAGCCTAAATTATCCTGTATACCCAGAGCACTGACGGCCACCAGGTCTGGCACAAAGTTCCTTGCCTGGGTTATCTTTAGCTGGTTGCTGAGGTTTGCAGCCTTTTTAAGATCCGGTGATGGATACTTCTCTTTTTCCTCCTCATAAAAATAATCCTTCTGTCCAACCAGTCTTGTATGGTCTGCTCTTGCAGAAATGGGACATGTAGGATTGGGGTTTTTTTTAGTCTCCTGTCTGGTGCCTGCTTCCTTCATGTGGATTGTTTTTTTTTTTTAATCACAAGATTTTTTTAAAAGTTGGCATACTGGCTTTGTGGTTGGTTGAGGCAAAAAAATCACCACGATGGTCAGTATGACAAAGAAGAAAAAACTAAGGCGAGAAAGACTGAAGAGAAACATGCTGAAGTACTCTGTGACTCTTTTTTGCTCCCACCTGGTCCAAGGCACAATCCTTTCGTGTCTGACTCTTCTGCACTCTTGACCCTCATCTGACTTGTAAGGCAGTCAGAGAAGTTTGTTCAAACATAAACCAGGCAAGAAGTGAAAGGTAAGGCATTGAGATTGGAAAAGAAAAACTGTCTCTACTTCTGAATGCAATGATCTTGTATATAGGAACTTCTAAGAAACCTTAAAAAACTATTAGAACTAATTAATGATTTCAGTGAGGTTACAGGATATGAAATCAATCTATAAAAATCAATTTGCCTTTCTATGTACTTGCAATGAACGATCTAAAAATGAAGTTAAGAAAATAATTTCATTTATAATAGCATCAACATGAATAAATGCTTAGGAATAGATTTAACAAAGCAAGTGTAAAACTTATATTCTGAAAACTACCAAACATTGTTGAAAGAAATTAAAGAAGATCTTAAAAATGGAAAAACATCTTCTGTTTGTAGATCAGAAGACTGAATATTGTTAAGGTAGCAGGACTCCCCAAATTGACCTGTGGACTTAATGCAGTCCCTATTAGACTACATCCCATCTGGCTTCTTTGTACAAATTAACAAACTGATCTAAAATTAATTTGGAAACACAAGAAACCCAGAATAGCCAAAACAACCTTGGAAAAGAAGAAAAAGTTGGAAGACTCATACTTTCCAGTTTCAAAACTTACAAGGGAACAATAACCAAGACTGTGTAGTACTGGCATAGAGATAGACATATAGATCAGTGGAGTAGAATCGAGTTCATAAGTAAATCTGTGTTTCCGTAGTTAACTGATTTTTGACAAGGATGCTGAGCCCATTCAGTGGGGAAAGAATAGTCTTTTCAACATATGATATTAAGACAACCAGATAGCAACATGTAAAAGATGTAGCTGGATCTCCTACCTCTCATCACGTATAAAAATTAAATAAAAATGGGGGCCTCCCTGGCAATCCAGTGGTTAAGAGCCTGCCTTGCAATGCAGGGGATGCATGTTTGATCCCTGATTGGGTAATTAAGATCCCACATGCCCCGGAGCAGAGCAACTAAGCCTGCACACTGCAACTAGACAGTCCCGGCTGTGCGCCACAACAAAAGATCCCATGTGCTGCAACTAAGACCCCAGACATCCAAATAAACACATATGTTTAAAAACTAAATAAAAATGGCTCAAAGACCTAAACATAAAAGCCATGTTTCCAAACTCTTAAAACATAGGTGTATATTTCCATCACCTTAGATTTGACAATGGATTTTTTGCTATGACACCGAAAACACAAGCATCAAAAGAGAAAGATCAATTGGACTTCATGAAAATTAAAGAATCCTGCTTCAAAAGGCACTATCAAAGAAGCAAACACAACCCACAGAATGGGAGAAAGTTTGCAAACCTAGGATGTGTAAAGAATGCTTACAACCAATAATAAGAAGACAACCTGGGGACTTCCATAGCAATCCAATGGTTAAGACTGCACTTTCACTGCTGGGGGTGTGGGTTCCATCCCTGGTCTGGGAACTAAGACTCCACATGCTGTGCAGTACAGCCAAAAAAAAAAAAAAAAAAGGGACAACCTAATAAAAATAGACAAAGTATCTGAATAGATATTTCTCCAAAAGAGGGATGTAAATGGCCATTAAGCACATCAAAAGATGATCAACATCATTAGTCATCAGGGAAATGAAAATGAAATCCAGTGAGATAACAACTTCACACCCACTGTGATGACTAGAATCAAAACAAGAAATAAGTGTTAACAAGAATGTGAAGTAAGAACCCTCATTGGGTTCCACATAAAAAGTGAAACATAAAGTTACCATTTGACCCAGCAATTCCATTCCTAGGTATATATCCAGGAGTACCCAAGAGAAAGGAAACTATACGTGGAAATAGAAATTTGTATATGAGTGTTCATAACATTATTCGTAATAGTCAGAAGTGGAAACAGCCCCAAAGTCCATTAACTGATGAACAGATAAACAAAATTGAATAGATAAACAAAATGTAGTCAGTCCATAGAATGGAAAATTATCTGGTCATAAAAAGGAATGAAGTACTGATACTGCTTCATTCTTGGAAGAAAAGCTATGACGAACCTAGACAGCATATTAAAATGCAGAGACATTACTTTGCCAACACAGGTCTGTATAGTTAAAGCTATGATTTTTCCAGTAGTCATGTATGGATGTGAGAGTTGGACCATAAAGAAAGCTGAGCACCGAAAAACTGATGCTTTCAAACTGTGATGTTGGAAAAGACTCAAGAGTCCCTTGCACTGCAAGGAGATCCAACCAGTCAATCCTTAAGGAAATCAGTCCTGAATATTCACTGGAAGGACTAATGCTGGAGCTGAAGCTCCAATACTTTGGCCACCTGATGCGAAGAGTTGACTCCTTAGAAAAGACCCTGATGCTGGGGAAGATTGAAGGCAGGAGGAGAAGGGGACAACAGAGGACAAGATGGTTGGATGGCATCACCGACTCAATGGACATGAGTTTGAGCAGGCTCTGGGAGATGGTGAAGGACAGGGAGGCCTGGCGTGTTGCAGTCAACTGATGCTGCATGCTGCAACGTGGATCAATCTTGAAAACATTAGATTAAGTGAAAGAAGACAGTCAAACAAGAACACAGATAAGATCTCATTTATATGAAGTTTCCAGCATAGGCAAATAAACTCCAATACTTTGGCCACCTGATGCAGAGCCGAATCATTGGAAAAGACACTGATGCTGGGAAAGATTGAAGGCAAAGAAGGGGGTGGAGTGACAAACAATGAGATGGTTAGATAGCGTCACCAACTCAATGGACATGAATCTGAGCAAACTCCAGGAGACAGTGGCAGACAGAGGAACCTGGCAGTGCTGGGGTCCATGGAGTTGCAAAGAGTCACACACAGCTTAGAGACCGAACAACAGGCAACTATACAGAGACAGAAGGTGGATTAGTGGTTATTTAGGCCTAGGGTGGAGGTTGATGAGAAGATTGGAGATTGATGTCTAAAGGGGAATGGGTTTCTTTTTGAGGTGACGAAAATGTTCTAAAATTGCCGGTGTTAATGGTTGCACAACTCAGGGAATATGCTATGAAACAATAAATTATATGATACATGGAATGTATCTAAATAAAGTTATCCTTATCTGGTTCCATGTTAATATCTAAATCTATAACGTCATGAGCACCTGCAAGGACTGCTGTTTCACTCAGAAGAGAAAGAGAGGAGTCTAGGATGGTCTGGACTTGGGGACTGGGCGAGTAGAAGGATCAGTATGCTATAAACCAAAAAGGGGAATACTGAGAAGGAGCAGGTTTTGAGTGGAAGTCAGGAAGTTAGTTTTAGTCACAATACTTCGAGAAATTTATTAATACACAAGCAGAGGGAGATGTTGGGGAAACAACAGGACATACAAATCTGCAGTTTGGGAGAGATATCCAAGCTGGGAATACAAATTTCAGAGTCATCAGCAGATGGAGAATGTTTACATCCATGAAGCTGAATAAGCACCTAAATATAGACAGACATAGAAAAATCAGGACAGAGCTTTGGGATGCCAAAACATTAGGAAATTGTGGAGATAGAAAAGGAAATGGCGAAAGAACGTCCAGTGAGATAAGAGAAAAACCAAGAAAATGAGTAGTTCTGGAAGCAAGCCAAAAGAGTGAGTCTAGGAGCAGAAAGATCAGTTGTGTCAAACGCAGACTGTAGGTTAAGATGAGAACTGAGGCTTGACCATGGGGGTTAACAGTGTTGTCGGTAACTTTGGCCACAGCTATTTTGGTGAAATCATGTGGGCAGAAGTTTGATTGGAGTACATTTCAGAGAAAATTAAAAGAGAGGAATTAAGTAGAGAAGAAAACTGTTTTTTAAAAAGAGTTTTTCTGTGAAGGAGAACAGAGAAATGGAATTGTGTTACAGAAGGGGAAGTGGTATCAAGAGGCACTTTTAACTTTTTTAAAAATTTATTTTTGGCTTCGTCCTGCAGCTTACAAGATCTTAGTTCCTTGACCGGGAATTGAACCCAAGCCCCCAGCAGTGAAAGCACAGAGTCCTAACCACCAGGGAATTCCCAAGAGTTGTTTTTTTAAATTAAGGCTTCACAACTTATTTTTCTGCCAGTATTTTTTTTTAATTGAAGTTTTTATTTGGAGTTAATAGTAGATTCATGTGCAGTTGTAAGATATAGTACAGAGAGATCCTGTCTAACCTTCTACCTGGTTTCCACAAATGGCAGCATCTTACAAACCATGGTTCCAACTAGAAGAGTGACATTGACAGAGACAGGATACAAAGCATTTTCATCACCACAAGGATCCCTGATGTTGTCTTTAAGGGCCACACCCTCTCCTTAACCACAGCAACCACTAACCTGTTATCCATTTCTGTAATTAAAAAAAAAAATTTAATTGAAATATAGTTGATTTACAATGTTGTGTTGGTTTCAGGTATATAGCAAGCTGATTCAGTTGTTCATGGCTATATATAAACACATTCTTTTTTTGCATCCTCTTCCTTTATAGCTATTATAAGACACTGAGTATAGTTTCTTGTGCTATACAGTAGGTTTTTGTTGGTTGTCTATTTTATATATAAGCTAAGCTAAGTCGCTTCAGTCGTGTCCGACTCTGTGCGACCCCATAGATGGCAGCCCACCAGGCTCCCCTGTCCCTGGGATTCTCCAGGCAAGAACACTGGAGTGGGTTGCCATTTCCTTCTCCAATGCAGGAAAGTGAAAAGTGAAAGTGAAGTCACTCAGTCGTATCCAACTCTTAGCGACCCCATGGACTGCAGCCTACCAGGCTCTTCCATCGTGGGATTTTCCAGGCAAGAGTACTGGAGTGGGGTGCCATTGCCTTCTCCGATTTTATATATAGCAGTGTGTATATTTTAATCCCAGACTCCTAATTTATCCCCCTCTCACTTCTATAATTTTGTTATTTCCAGAATAGTACTGTATGATAGAATCATAGACTTTCGGTATTGTTTTGTTTTCCACTAGGCATGATTCTCTGTGGATTCTTCCAGGTTGCTGCACATTTCAATACTTCTTTTCTTTCTGCTACTGAGTAGTAGTCCATGGTATTGAAGTGCTACAGTTGGTTTAATCATTCATCAGTTGAAAAACACCTGGGTTGTTTCCAGTTTGGGAGCTACCACAAAGACAGCTGCTTTGAACAGGTGTATACAGGTATTTTGTAACATAAATTTTCATTTCTCTGGGATAAAATCCCAGGAGTACAATTCCTGGGCCATATGGTAGTTGCATATTTAGTTTTTAAAGAAATTGCAGACTGCTTTCCAGAATGTCTGTACCACCAGAAATGTATGGGTGATCTAATTTACCCATATCCTTGCAAGCATTTGGGGATGTTTCTTATTTTAGCCATTCTGGTAGATGTATAATAGTACCTCATTGTGGTTTTAATTCACATTTTCCTACTGGCTAACAATGTAAAACATTTTTTCATGTGCTTCTTTGCTTTCTATGTGTCTTTAGTGAAATGTCGTTTCATATATTCTGCCCATTTTCTAATTGAATTGTTTCCTTTTTTGCTGTTAAGTATTTTAGAGCTTAAAAAATTATATTATTAGTGTTAGTCCTTTGTTGAATATGCTGTGTGCAAATATTTTCTCCCTCTGTGTAGCTTTTCTCATCTTCACAGAGACTTTACATATATATTTTTTAATAGAAAGATATTTGCTTTACAGTATTGTGTTGATTTCTGCGATACATCAACATGAATTATCTGTAGGTATACACATATCCCCTCCCTCTTGAACCTCCCTCCCACCTCCCACCCCATCCCACCCATCTAGGTTGTCACAGAGCCCTGGTTTGAGTTCCCTGAGTCATACAGCAAATTCCCAGCTCACAGAGTCTTTTACAGAGCAAAAATTTTATATATGATGATGTTCAGTGTGTAGGATTGATTTTTCCTTCTATGGATTGTACATTTGGTATCAAATCTGAGAACTCTTTGCTTAACCTTAGATCCTAAAGATACTATCCTAGGCTTTTTCCTAAAAATCTTAGGGTTTCATGCTTTACCTTTAAATTTGTGATCTGTTTTGAGCTAATTTTTGCATAAGATGTAAGACTTAGGTTATTTTTTTTTTTTTCTTGTCTTAGGTTATTTTTGAAGTGAATTTCTTATAGATGAAATATGGTTTAGTCGTGTTTTAAAATCCCCTCTGCCAGTCATCTTTTAATTTGTATTTTCAGTCCATTTTCATTTAATGTAATTATTGATATGTCAGGTCTTACGTCTGCTATTGTATCTTTGTTTTCTTTCTCTTTCTCTCTTTTTTTTTTGGTTTCTGTTTACTATCTTCCTGTGGAAATTGATTACTTAACACTTCTTAGAAATCAATTTTGATTTATTTATAATGTTTTGAGTTTATCTTTTGGCAAAGCCTTTTTAGTGGTGTCTTTGGGTGTTGCCTTGTTTATCTAATTTTTCACAGTCAACTAATGTTGACATTCACCAGTTTGAGTGAAAAATAGAAACTTTGTCTCCCTTTACATTCTTTTGTCCTCCCCCCATTTATAATATAATTGCTTTAAATATTTTTTCTACATTCATTTAGAACCACATGTGACAGTGTTATAATTTTTGTTTCAGTTATTACACCTAATTTAGAAAACTCAAAGAGGAAAAGAAAAATGTATTATATTTACCCCTATTTTTGCTCGCTGTGTTTTTTCTTCCATTTTGATGCTCCAGAGATTTTTCATTTGTTGCTTCTTTTCCATTTAGAGAACTTCTTTTAGTCATTCTTTAGGGAGGGTGTGCAAGCAACATGGTCTTAGGTTATCTTCAGTTGACAATGTCTTGATTTCCTATTCATTTCTGAAGGATATTTTCATCCGGTGTAGGATTCTGGGTTGAGTTCTTTTCTTCCAGCCCTTTCCTTCTGGCCTTTGGTGTCTGGTGGGGACAATCGGAAATCCACTGTCATTTGAATTGTTTCTCTCATCTGTAAGTTGTCATTATCTCTTTTTGCTGCTTTTGAGATTTTTTTTTCTTTGCTTGTAGTTTTTAGAAGTTTGACTATTATGTGTTGATGTGAATTTCTTTGGTTCTCCCATTTGGAGTTTACCTGGCTTCTTGAATCTGTAGGTTTGTATCTTTTGCCAAACTTGGGAAGGTTTCAGCCATTCAGGTACTTTTCAGACTTGCTCTCTTTTTCCTTTCCTTCTGAGGAAGAAGACCTGAATGTTAGATCTCTTATAGTCTTGAATGTCCCTAGGGCTCTATTTTTTTTTTTTCAGTTAATTTTTTCTCTGTTGTTTACTCTTCATATTCACTGACTCTTTCTATTTTCCCTTCCATTCTTCAGTTTAACTCATCTGCTGAGTTTTGTTTTTGGCTATTGTATTTTTCAGTTCTAAAATTTCCGTTTGTTTTTCTTTATAATTGTAATGTATTTGCTGAGACGTCATATTTCCTTGCTGAGGACTTCTGTTTTTTTCATTTGTTTCAAGTTTGCTTGAAATTGTTTGTTCCAGCATTTTTATGATGGTTGCTTTAAATCATCGTCAGACAAAGGTGTCTAACATCTTTGACATCTTGGTGTTGGCATCCATTGATAATTTTTTTATGCAGTTTGAGATTTTCCTGGTTCTTGATATGGTAAATGATTAAAAAAAATTATTTGGCTCTCTGGGTCTTAGTTGTGGCATGTGGGATCTAGTTTCCTGACCGTGGATCCAACCTGGGTCCCCTGCATTTGGAGCATGGAGTCAGCTGCTGGACCCCCAGGGAAGACCCCTGATGAATGATTTTTAGTTGAAACCTGGACATTTCGGATACTGTAAGGCTCCGGATCTTATTCAGACCTTCTATTCTGGCTGACTTGCTTTGACATCACTCAAGCAGGAGAAGGAGCGGTGTTGCCTCCTTAGCTGGTGAAGGAAGTCATTCAGGTTCCCCACTTTTTGACACCTGAGGAAGGAAACTCCCTGTTACCGATGGGTGTATGTGAAGTTTTTGGCTCCCACCCAACCTCTGCTGATAACCTCCTTGTCCAGAAGGAGGGAAGAGGTAGAAGGGCCTTGTTACTGCGCCCCATGTGACCGCCACTGACACAACAGAGAGCGCGTGGCCTCGTCATCACTAGACAGTGGTAAACGTCCTGACTGCCTGGCAGGCCTCCATGGACATCACCGCAGTGGGGAGGGCAGGCGGGCCTTGCTACCTCCTGGCGGGAGTAACCGTCCAGGCTCCCATGTGGCCTCTACCAACACCATGGGGCATGGGGATTGGAGGCAGGACTTATTTCAACCTTAGAAAGGTCAAACTCTAGAGCCTCCAGTGTTCCCCTATTCCCCCCTTACCTGGGTAATGACTCTGCTCCTAGAAATTGCAAGCCTTCAGACTCCTCCATCTTTGGAAATTGTTTAGTCTTTGACTAGTCTCCGTTCTCCCCTCTCCCTCCCTAGACCATTGGAAAGTGGATGCAGGGAGAGACTTTCCATGTTGAGGAAAGGGAGGAAGGCTTTCCTTTTCTTTCTTTTCTTTTGGCCAAACCATGCAACTTGCAGGATCCTGGCTCCTGAACCAGGGATCAGACCTGCACCACTGCACTGAAAGTGCAGAGTCTTAACTGCTGGACTGCCGGGGAAGTCCTGGTTTCCCTTTTCTGCAGTTCTACCTTTTTTCTTTAAAAGGTGGGCATCTTTCACTACTTGGACTGGTCTTCTGTTATGACGCCTGAAAAAGATTCAAACATGCTTGATAATCTCCCTGGCTAGTATAATTTTTTGACTTTATGCTAAGAGATTTTATGCTGTGTCTCCTGCAGCCACTTTGGTTTACCTAACAAATCTCTTCTGTTAATATCCCTTAGTGTTGCCTGGCAGAAACCCCTTCTCCACTCTGGATTCACTCATCCACACCAACGGGAGGGAGACTAAGGACCTTCCAGATGTAAGTTCATTTTTCATGTTAGTTTCCCCGAGTAGATGGTGAGCTCATCAAAGGCAGGGTCTTTCACTAGCCCTGCCTCCAGTCCTCAGTCAAACTGCATGGGATCCTTGGAAATTATTTTGTAATCTGCATGCCTGTTCCTCCCCATCCAGGGGAATCTCAGATCGAGGAGGCAGGGAACTCTGGTCTAGGATCTGGAGAAGGAGCAGAGCGCGCTCTGAGATGAGGGGGCTCTGAGGGCCGGCAGCTGGACACCTGTATTCTCAGAGTTTCCTTCTCTCTCCTGGCAGGAAATGTGACTCATGTCAGGCAAGTAAGTGAATGGCATGTGAGGACCACAGAACTTGTGCTGAAGAAAAATGAGCCAAAAAACTGGGGAAAGCTGTTAACCTTAGGAGGTACTGAAAGAGAACTCAGTGATGCTGTAGGGCAGTGTCCTCCACCTTGAAGAGTCTGGGTTTACGTTTCCCTGTAAAGGGGGCAAGGGAGGGAGTGGTTCTACTTCCTGCCCGGGACTGTGTACACAGTCTGGAGAGGCTCCAGCAACAAGTGGGTGTCTTCAGCTGAGAAGTGAGAAGAACACACCCCATGCTGGGAACTCTGCAGGGCAGTGCTCGCTCCTCCCCTCCTGGGTCAGTGCAGCTGACCCGGTGGACCATGCTTGTTCTGGGTGCAGAGGCTCTTAGCTGAAAGGACTTCCGCTCAAGTGATGGTTACGGATGTACCTTCCTGGGGGAGCTTCCACAGCCTAGGGAAAAAGGCATCAGTAGTGACTGATTGATTAGAGAAATGACATTTAAGGCTGTTCTTGTTAGACACTGCAAGGGAGTTGGCAACACTTAAGCAGTGTCTTCCGTGGAGAGCCCGGTAGAAACGTTGGGAAACCAGGTCCCCATTTTCTTTGCTTCTGCATCTTCCAGGCAAGATCCTCCTCTAACCTTGCACTAAGAAATAGGCAAATATAGTAAGTCTTGCCTCCTTCATTTATGAGTGGATAGATGGTATATGTGCCAAGCTAGTTATGCAAAAGTACACTTTATTTTCTCTTTTACCCACCAGGCAGGAATGATTATCTGAAGATGAATTTTATCTGGCTCTCACAGTGTTTTTTTTAAAATATTTATTTAGTTATTTATATATATTTTTGGCTGTGCTGGGTCTTCATTATCTGTCTCTAGTTGTGGCGAGCAGGTGCTGCCCTCAGTTGTGCTTGGGATTCTCGTTGCGGCGGCTTCTCTTGTGGAACACAGGCTCCAGGGCATGGGGCTTCAGTGGCCGCGGCCCCGGGCCCTGGAGCACAGGCTCAGCGGCTGTGGCTCACAGCCTTAGTTGCTCCACAGCACGTGGGGTCTTCCCGGACCGGGGTGGAAACCTTATCTCCTGCATTGGCAGGTGGATTGTTATCCGCTGTGCCCCCAGGAAGCCCCCTTGTAGTGTTTTTAAAAAACAATTTGAATTGCCTGCCAAATTAAATCAGACTATTTCATTTAAAATCCCTATTTCCACATATGAAAAGTCCTAAGCTACCCAAAGTCACTGTGTCTTGGAGATGCATTGTAGCTATAGTCTTATGATGGGATATGCCTGCTCCAGTTCACTGAAGACCCCCATTGCCCTACCAGCTTCCTCACTCCCGTTAAGCCACTTACCTGGCCTTTGTCAGCATTTGGGTCTGGGACTCCTCCTTCAGTGGCTAGTAGGTCAGATAAGGAAACTCTGGGCAGGAAGAAGTCTAAATTCCTGGGCTTTGGGGACCACCGGAGGCATATCAAGGCCCCCAGGGTAAAAGAAAAAGGGTACTCCTCATCTAACAGGAAAACTAAAATTAAGTAACTAATCTGTAGATATGAGATAATTGTTAAAATAGTCCAAGACACAGGTAATAAAGAGATGGACACCAAACATCCAGCTTCTTTACGGGAACCAAAGCAAGAACACAAGGGCCTCTGTCCTTGCTTTGCCTTCCTATCCGTGCACCTGTCACAGGAGACTACAGTGAGCTGTCAATGGGTTTGTCTCTCATTAAACCTCATGTTTTTCCTCTGTAAAGAGGCCAGTAATCCCTCCTGCCACACCCTGGCACCCAGTCTCCTGCAAAGGAATCCTATATAAGAAAGGTCTCTACCACCTATAAAGTGCTCTGTTGTTAATTACCAAATAATGGTTAAGGTACCCTTCAAGGCATACCCTAAGACTGCTGCTGAGTTTGTTGGGAGAAACTGAATTTGCTTCAGATCAACCAACCTGTATTAGAATGTCTACATTGCACTGGGTCCTGTAATGGTTAATTTTATATGTCAATTTAGCCAGGCTGTGGTATCCAGTTGTTTGGTCAAACACCAGTTTAAATGTTGCTATAAAGGTCTTTTTTTTTTTTTTAAAGATGATATCCTTGTTGTTTAGTCGCTAAGTCCTGTCCAATTCTTTGCGACTTCATGGACTGTAGCCCGCCAGGCTCCTCTGTCCATGGGATTTCCCAGACAAGAATACTGGAGTGGGTTCCTGGGCCCTTTTCCAGGGGATCTTCCCAACTCAGGGATTGAACCTGTGTCTCTTGCATTGGCAGGTGGATTCGTTACTGCTGAGCCACCAGGGAAGCCCCTTTTAAGTTGTTATTAACATTTAAGTCAGTGGGTTTTGAGTAAAGCAAATTACTCTCCATAATGTGAGTGGGTCTCATCCAGTCATTTGAAGACCTTTAACAAGAACACTGACTTCTGCTGAAGAAGAGAGAATTTTGTCTCCAGACTGAACTAACTGCAGATTTCAGACTTGCCATTTCCTATAATCACATGAACCAATGTCTTAAATCTCATATGTGTGTGTGTGTGTGTGTATACATATATATATGTATAATAGGATACATATGTATATCTCCTGTCTGGTTCTCTCTGGAGAACTCTAAGATGAAAGCCAGAGTATGCTTTCACAGAACATAGTTTTCTTATTTAATGTTGACAACATTCTCTCAGAAGTAGGTATTGTTGGCTTCATTGTGCCTTTTCTTTTGAGAATGCTGAAAGGACAGAGAGAGATTGAGAAATCTGCCCAGGTCGTAGGGAAAACAAATG
This sequence comes from Redunca redunca, assembly GCA_006410935.1. Lineage (NCBI taxonomy): Eukaryota > Metazoa > Chordata > Mammalia > Artiodactyla > Bovidae > Redunca > Redunca redunca. The sequence goes on from SJYQ01031761.1 coordinate 34,511, forward strand.
TCTGAAAGGCAGACATGTCTGGATGCAGAACACATGGAGTCGGAGCTGAGACAAGTCCAAAGTTGGGGCAGGAGAAATGGGCTCTTTGCCCTCCAGATCCCTCTGTCCTGTCATTCTCTGTCATGCTGTCCTTGTTTCCCCTCCAAATAACTGTCGTCCAGAGACCACTGGGGAGCCACACTGAGCTGGACAATGACAGTATCCGAAGCAGGCAGAGACCCTCTACAGGTGTGTGTGTGCAGCCTGGACGTAGGCCTTGGAGGCAGAGGTGGTGGGAAAGTCCTCCTTTCAGGATGAGACTACATCTCATTCTCTTCATTGCCCCCCCTTTTTTTTTTCACTTTTGGCTATGCTGCATGGTATCTGGGGTTTTAGTTCTCTGACTAGAGATTAACTGCCAGGGAAGTCCCCATTGCCCAATTCTTGAAGTTGCAAGTGATGGAAACCAAATCAAATTGAAGTAAATATGAAAGGGAATTTACTGCCTTATGTAATGAGAAGGCCAGAAGTTTGGGTGTGATGGGATCTGGGTTCCTGAGCTATGTCATCAGGAGTGTTTGTGTTTCATCATCAGTGGGTTCTGCTTTCCTTTGTGTTGGCTTTATTGTCCAGCAGATTCTTACTAATGGTAACGAGACAGCAATGTACATATCTACATTTCCAACCCACCCACTGAAGCTCTGAGAGAGAGGGGACACCTGCTGCCAGCCGTAACCGCAGTGTCCTGAAACTGACTCTTACTGGGCCATCTTAGAACAGATGTTTGCTCATGACCAATCTTTGGGGCCAGAGGTGTGGAATATGATGTGTTCCCCACAGCCTAGAGTATATCAAAGTCTTTCCTGACTTTCTGACATAAAAGAATTCACAAAGGTAGTAGTTAATAGGTTTACCTAACTGAAAGTTAGGAGTTTAGATGTCAACGTTCATGATAAACAAAAGTGAAAACAGAAAATGGGACAAAAGTATTTGCCAATTCATGGTTCATAGTCTTCGTGTAGTCTTAAAATATAAAGAGCACACATATTGATAGGAAAAACACTGGCCTAATGACTTAGAAAAATGGACATTTGGCAGTCCCACTTAGGCATCCCAAAGGCACCTCTCTCAACCTCTCTTTGTCTCCATAGAGATCAAACAAATGGGGCAGGTGGTTAAAATGGGTGAATCCTGGCAAAGGTTATATGATGTTTATTGTAGCACTCATTTAACTTCTTAGCTTTGAAATTTTTCCAAAATAAAGAGTTGGGGGAAACAAGTGAAAGAAACTTTCTTAATTTTAGTTCTTAATCTAGTTAAATATTCTGGCTTTTTCAAAATCTGAAGATGAAAAAATTTGAAGCGAATTTTCCCAGAGCTCCTCTGACATTTTCTTCCTATTTCTGTGGATTGAACAACAATTCTTGTCTGAGACAGGGACAACTGGGTGGTTTCAGCCTGGGTAAAGCCCAAACAACACTAACCAGCAGGTTGAAAGAGAAGGCTGTCATAACTCTGAAACATCCAGTTACTTGCTAATAACTCAAGGGAGAAAGTACCCTCTTTTTACTTGAAAGGATGGAGGTTCCCAAATTAAAAGCAACCTCCTGGAAAGAGGGTGGTTCTGTGATCATTTCCCAGCCTGGCCATTTTCTGCCAGTGTGTGCGTGCTAAGTTGTTCAGTCGTGTCTCTTTGCAACCCTATGGACTGCAGCCAGCCAGGCTCCTCTGTCCATGGGATTTTCCAGGCAAGAACACTTCAGTGGGTTGCCGTTCCCTCCTCCAGGGAATCTTCCTGGCCCAGGGATCAGACTCGAGTATCTTCTGTCTCCTTCATTGGCAGGTGGGTTCTTTATGACCAGCGCCACCTGGGAAGCCCTTCTGCTCGTGGGACGCAGCCAGTGACGATCACCACCACCTCCACCACAGTGGGTATTCATGGAGCACCGGTTATGTGCCAGGTCCAGATCCACAAACTTTATAGCTGTGAATGCATGTTAATTTCTTTGATTTAATTCTTTCACATCATTCAGTTAATTACGAGGTGAACTATTATTGTCACGCTCGCTTTATAGGGGAATAAACTGAGTCTAAAAGTGTTGAGAGCTTGCCCCAGATCTTACAGCTGGTAGGTGAAAGAAATGATATTTGCACTGGGCTGTGCCCCTCTGGAGCTCCCGCTTGTCACTATTACATGGTATGGTCTTTCAGACATGGCCTTCGGAAAAGAGTTACGGCAAAAGGCAGCTGGCCAGTGGTTTAGTTTTGAGGAGGGGCTGGTCCGTGTGCATGTGAACCTTTAAAACCCTCAGCAGAACAAACAGGAGGTTAATCATGGGGTTACCCTTATGACTGGGCCATTCTAGGGGTGGTGTCTGCAGGGGAACCAACCTCAGTCCACAAAATGGAAGCTCCTTTATAAAGAACAAGGTGAAGTTCCATCTAGGTAAGTTCTGGGTGGCAGGTAGATCAGCCAGCAAGTTCCGGGGGGCCAACCATCCCATTGTGGGTATGTGTCTGAACGTCCTCCGCCTTGTGAAAACCCAAGGGCCTGCGCACCTCTCGGCCAGACTCTCTCACCTTTCTCCATGGGTAGCAGAAGAGGCACCCATAGTGGATTTCATATCAGCTCAGCTAGAAAGACTCCCCGGGGCAGGAACCAGTCACAGATCCTCTCAGGGAAGGGGGGAGGCAAGCTTGGGAAAGATCATGGACTCGACTTTGTCAACCTGAAGTTGTGCCTCAAACCCTGTCAGGCCTTTTGCCGGTAGCAGCCAGCACAGTGGTGTGACTCTAACTCAGACGGACACTGTGAGTGATCTCTCAGACTTTCAGGGCAGCCTTGTGGTGAGTGCCAATCAGGCCAGTGGTGTGGAGGGCTGCAGACAGCCTTGCCACCATCCCCTAGCTCAGTGCCTCGGTGCAGCAGACACACACACAGTGGTAGTTCTCTCTTTCAGTCGATTTGTGCTATGAGGCTGGCAGTTCCCTTGGTGGGAGGATGACACTCTTCGGGGTGTAAATGTTTCCCAGGCTGCTCTACCTCGGCCGGTTCCTCAAATGAGAAGCACGGGGAGGAAGTCAGCCCGTCCTGCAGAGTGAAGGGCTCGTGGCACCTCTCTTGTCCTCTCAAGCAGAGAGGGGCCCCTGCTGGAGTAGCCTCTCTTAGCCTCGCCTCCCAGGGCCTTGGACTGCTTTCAGGATAAGTCATGGCATCTTTTGTCCAGTTTTAGAAAGATGCTATTTGGATTTTGCTCATAGCTGTGAAAGTAAATACAGAATTTATAATGCTGGGGATTGAGGAAGGGTTTTGCAACTCACACCCCAAAGGAGAAGTCTTAGCTTCCTTAGCTTCCCCCTGACAGTGGAGATTAATGTCCCTTCACCGCACTGATAACTAACAGGCAGTGGGAACTGAAATAGATCTCCATCATGCCGGGAGGGGAATGAGGGTGCCCAACTCCCCCTGCTTCTTGGCTGGCAGGTGTAGGCAGGATGCTGACTGCAAAGTCTCCCTGTGAAGCAAGCCAGGCACAAGTCCTGTGGGTGGGGGCAGTATATGGCCACGATTCAGGGGGGCAGCCTCCTGCATGGACCGCATTGCACCAGAGGTCCAGTCTGGGGAGGAGGGGTATGGAGCAGCTGGTCCGAAGCTTTCCTCCTCACATTAGGACCCTCCAAGCCCTTCCTGCCGTGCCTCTCCCCCTTACCTATGCAGCTTTTCTGGCTGGGCTTGTGGCTGGAGGGCAGAACTGGAAAGAGAAAAGGGACGAAGAAGGGGAAAAGAATAAAAGCAGGAGGACCGTTCAAGTAGATGGAGCCCAGAAAGTGGGGAGAAGGAAGGTGGTCCCAGAGGGTGGGAAACTGGGGGCGTTTGTGGAGGCTCAACCCAGGTCTATTAGAGGCACTTCCACAAGAATCGAGCAAATTCTTAAACTCTTACAACAGCGATTGAGAAGGTGCCCCGAAACCTCCAACTGTGGGGGTGTAATTGACCGCTGGGCTCCGAGGCGGCTCTCCACTCAGGTGATGAACGTGGCATGGACACTGGGCAGGCCCACCTTCGGCAGAGGGGGGCTCCTCTGGCAATGACTTTGGCGCCACGACACCCCAGTGCCCTTGCCAAAATCGTCGTTTCCTCTCTCCAACCGAGGGGACATGCTACATGATGGTCTGAAGGCTCTCTCAGCCCCCCTGGCTCCCCGCCTCCCTTACAGCCATTTCCTCTAACACATAGCTCTCCTATCCGCTTCCCTCCTGTCTTGGCATCTGCTTCTGTGACCCCCTTAGCTATTAATAGCAGAAAACCCTAACACTAAGTCCTAGTGTTATGTTTATTTTACACCCGAGAAAACCAAGGCCCAAAAAGGTACGGTGAATTGCTTCAAGTTTTGCAGCTAGAATGCGGCAGAGCTGAGACTTGAACCCACCCGCTAAACCACTGCACTGCTCTGTTACTATCTCACTCACGGGGCAGCCGATCCCGAGTCACGTTCAGAGATGAACTCACAGTCACTTGGCTAGTGTGGCCCAGAGGCCCTAGGGAACGCACGAGAACTAACGACACCAGCCCTCAGTGGTCTGGTGTCCCAGGTGCCCTGGGGGAGGATGGCATCTTCCTATGGCTTTCTGGAGCCACGGGGGCATCTCCCAGGTGTCAGGGACAAGACTGCTCTCTGATGGCATTCCCCATGTTAGCCAGACATCGTCAACCACTTCCGGGCGTCCATGTCTTCTGGGGGTTGTCAGGAATGAGCTCTGAGGCTTCACACAGACCAGCCTTGCTTGCTTCAGGATCTGGTCCAATGGTCTTGCTCCTGAGAGGGTGTGGCAGGTTCTCTGGAAGCACTGGGGCCTGACGCCTGTTTTTCCTTCTCCACACCTTTCACATCTCGGGGCCCAGGAACCTCTCTGCACAGAGGCAGCTTCCTGATAGGTCATGCTGTCCTTCTTCACCCTCCTGTTACTAGGGAAGAAAAAGGTAAAAAATTGTGGTTTTTAAGAAATAAATTTAATGCATGCAAGTGATCCATCCTCAAAAAAAAAAAATGAGTCATAAATATAGAAGTGCATATACTTCTTTAGATATGTTTAAATATAGTACACAATATCAAACTAACTATAGCTACTTCCACGACTGAAGCAACTCAGCGCCACACACACACACACACACACACACACACACACATAACTTCACGTTGCCTCCTGGTCAGCCACATGTCAATAGTTTGTCAGTGGGAACTTGGTCACTGTTTTTCTTTTATCCCCTAGCTTTATTGAGATATAATCTCCATATAACATTGTGCAAGTTTACAGTATTCAGCATGATAATGTGATACCCATATGTGTTTGCAAAGTGATCACCACAGTAAGGTGAGTTAACCCGTCCGCCACCTCACATAATTACCTTTGCGTGCGTGGTGAGAACGTTTAAGGTCTATTTTCTTGGTAGCTTCCCAGTATACAATGCAGTATTGTTCACTCTCATCAGCAGGCTGTACCTTAGATCCTTAGAACTTACTCATAGCCGGAAGCCTCTGCACTTTGACCAGCATCTCCCCATCTCCCCCACCCATCAGGCCGTGGCAGCCAGAATTCTACTCTCTGTTTTTATGAGTTCAGCCTTTTAAGATTCCACATATAGCTGAGATCACACAGTACTTGTCTTCCTATGGTCTGACTTACTTCACTTGGCATAATATCCTCAAGGTTCATCAGTATTTTTGCAGATGTTGGATTTCCTTCTTTTTTAAGGTAGAAGAATATGCCATTGAACACACATGCCACATCTTCTTTATACATTCATCCACCTATGGTCTCTTGGTTGTTTCCCCGCCTTGGCTGTTGTAGATAAGGCTGCAGTGAGCATGGAGGTGCACATATTTCTTCATGATACTGATTTCTTTTGCATATATATCCAGAAGTGGAATTGCTGGATCATATGGTGGTTCTATTGTTAAGTTTTTGAGGAACCTTCATACAATTTTCTTTTATCACCAACAGTACAAAAAGGTTCCCTTTTCTCCATATCCTTGCTAGCACTTAATCTCTTGTCTATTGACAATAACCATTTTAACATATGTCCAGTGATATCTCATTGTGATTTTGATTTGCATTTCCCTGATGATGAACCTTTCCATGTACTTGGCATTTGTATGTCTTCTTTGGAACAATGTCTGTTCAGGTCCTTTGCCCATTTTTTAACCAGTTAATCACTATTTTTCTTGCTCTATTCATTTTACTACAGTAAACCTTTCCTACGTGCTATGCTATGCTTTGTCACTCAGTCATGTCTGACTCTTTGCGACTCCATGGACTGTAGCCCACCAGGCTCCTCTGTCCTTAGGGATTCTCCAGACAAGAATACTGGCGAGGGTTGCCATGCCTTCCTCCAGGGCATCTTCCCAACCCAGGGGTGGAATCCATCTCCTGCATTGCAGGTGGATTCTTTACTGTTTGAGTCACCAGAGAAGCCCGTAAACCTTTCCTACTTTATTCATATTTTTCACATTCTGAATAGCAGCTGCTGACATCACGCAGCATATGTCACTGAACACAAAAGTCATATATTTCCAAGGATTCGCTCACATTAACTACAGAGCTGACTAACATCTCTTGCATCCTCACCCTCTCCACCCTTCATATTTTGATAAACAAAACTGGATTCATGAAGATGCATGTAAAACTTCAGGTCCCATCTAGGTCCCATGGTGGGTCTAAACCTGCATATGCGGCTCTGGCACTTTGGGAATCACCATGGGTTACTTGGAATACCTGTGCATGCGAGGTCTCAAGGTAATGCATCTTCACCCCTTTCCACTAAAGAAGAGGGAAGAGAACTGAGGGGCACATGAGCAAGTTTCTAGACAAAGATGTGAAGGCCGGTGGGGTTTGGAGGAACGGGACTTTAAACTTTGGGGCAGGGCTTCTCTGGTGGCTCAGTGGTAAAGAATCCATCTGCCAGTGCAGGAGACCCAGGTTCGATCCCTGGTCTGGGAAGATCCCACGTGCCATGGAGCAGCTAAACCCATGCACCACAACTATTGGGCCCGCGCTCTAGAGCCTGGGAGCCACAATTACTGAAGCCTGAGCACCCTAGAACCCATGCTCCACAAGAGAAGCCCTGCAGCGAGAAGCCCTTGCACCTCAGCTAGAGAGTAGCCCCTGCTTGCCGCAACGGGAGAAAGCCTGCACAGCAGCCAAGACCCAGCACAGCCAAAAGTTAAATAAACGAATAAATTAAACTAGGGCAGCAGAGGACAAGGGCTGTGAGCCTGGGCTGAGGCCCTGCCTATGCTAGATACCAGCACAGCTACTTTTACCGCTGTCTCTTTTCTCCTCTGAACACAGGTATCACCACCCCACTTTTTTGATGAATAAACTAAGGCCCAGAGCAGTTAAGTAATATCCCAAAACCAAAGAAAGTGCCTAACCTCCAAGTCCAGGTTCATTGGGGAGGAGGGTGGATCTTCACAGACAAGAGAGTAGCAAGATGGCCTTGGCATCCTTCTGGCATCATTGGAGACTCTGTGAAGCCGGAGATGCCAGGCCCTGTGGCTGGACATCTGTAATGCTTGGAAGGAGGGGGAGTCTGTGTGGCGGGTGTTCTGTTAGCCTGGAGTGACCAAAGTGACCAGGGCGACAAATAGATCTTTCCCGAAAGACCAAGCTTGATGACCTGGGCTCCTCATGTCTCCTGAATTTGCTCTGATGTCGTATTTGGAGTCTGTACATAGTGTTTTCGGCTCTCCTCGTTTGCTGGTGAAGGCACGGGAGATTTCAGGCACAATCCGTGTTCTTCACTGCTGCCGTTGTACCATCTCCAGACCAAGCATTTCAAAAATCCTTCCTCCTCTAAGGATCTGGTACCGTCTTACTGGTTCATACCTCTTTGGGTAATATACCTGGATGCCTTTAGGAAATAGCCAAGTCGAATGTGGTAAAAACTCCAAAGAATTGGCATTGGCGTCAGCTGCCTATGATTTCCCCCAGCCTGTGAGCATCTGTCTGTTAACTTTGAGTAACGATGGATTAATGCAGTGTCATTTCTGCTCCCTCTGAGCAATTTATATTAATGACCTTGATAAATATATTGTAGCTAAGAGTCATTTTCGTGATTTGCAGGTTAAAAAACATCTGGCTATGCACTCTGCTATACATAAAATAAATAAACAAGACCCTACCGTGTAGCACAAGGCACTGTGTTAGATGTCTTTTAATAACCTCCGAGTAGATAGTTTGGGCTCATTATAAGGGTGGTGGCAGGGAGATGGGAGCCATTGGGTAGCCTCGAGAAGAGAAGGGACATAATCTGATTGGATATTAAGAGGACTCCCCGGGATGCGGTGTAAGGAATGGACCATGGAGTGGAAGCAGAGAGGAGTGTGGAGTTGTCTGGGAGAAGGAAGGTAATACGTTGGATGGAGGACAGTGGGGGAAGTGATGGGGAGAAATCTGCAGCATCGGTTTTGCAGAAGGTGCTGTCTGTCTGGGACCTGCTGGTGTGTTGGAAAGAGGGGCATCCAGGATGACTCTGAGTTTTCTGAGCAGAGCAACTGGAAGAAGGGAGTTGTCCTTTACTGAGACACTGGAGAGTGCATGGCTTTGCAGTGATGCTGGAAAATACTGTTGTCCAAGGGAAGCTGTTAAGGAACTGAATGTTCACATCTGGCCTCTGGAGGAGTCTGGGCTGGAGGAAAATGTTTGGGCATCGTCAGTGTGGAGAGATGCTGTCTAAAGCTTTTCGACAAACTGAGATCTCCAGGGGAGTGAATGTAGGTAAACAGAAGAGATATGGGGACCTAACCTTGGGGACCTTGATGTTTTGAGGCCAGGGAGGTGGAAAGAACCAGTGAAGGAGACTGTGAAAGAAAAGGCAGTGAGGTGGTCAGAGAACCAGGAGAGAGAGAGAGTGGTATCTCCAGCGCCAAGTGGAGGAGGAAGCGATCTATGTTGTCAAATGCTCTGGTGGGTTGATAAGGTGGGGCCTGACTGTGGCCCACAGGATTGAGCCACATGGGGGGCATTGGTGATTTTGACAAGAGTGTGTCTGAAGGGATGGGAAGAAGAAAGGTAAGGAGAGAATAAGGTCCAGGGAACAGGAAACAACTCTTAAGTATCTCTGAGTGGAGAAGAGGTTTGAGACAAGAGCTGGAGGAGATATGGAATCAAGGGGAGGGCTCTAAAAGTGAGAGGTATCTGGCCTCCTGGTGTTATCCAGAAGAGAGAAGAGACTCACTGTGCGGGAGAAACAAGACAAATGCAGGAAGACACTCCTTGGGGAAGCAGGAGGGAAGGGATCTCTTACACAAGTGAAGAGTTTGGCTTTAGATAAGGGCAGGGTGATTCTTCCATGTTACCTGGAGGAAAGGAAGAGTACACGGGCACATCTGCAGGCCGGTGGGAAGGTGTGGTCTTGGGAACCTGTGGAAACTCTTTTCTATTGTGGAGTAATGTGCTTTGAAATAGGCACTTTAAACATGGAAGTGTTAATTAGCCTTTTGTTATTAGGCTTCTCACCTTGGCAGCCGGGCATCCTCTTGCCCCCAAGCAGTGCTGCCTGGATAGGCCAAGGAGTCCTTAGGGTTGTACTAATGGAGTTCCCTGACTGATTGGAGCACCACCTCTGCTAGCCAAAGCCCAAGATACAGAGGGCCTGCAAGTTCTTGTGGTATGGATTTCTAATCAATTCACCGCCATATAAGATATAAATAATTTGTGAGATGCAACCCAGAAAGAATTCATTGGAGAATTTTTTTTTTCTTTTCCAGTTTCATTATTTTTTAGTTGAAGGATAATTGCTTTACAGAATTTTGTTGTTTTTTGTCAAACATCAACAAGAAACAGCCATAGGTATACACATGAAGATTTAAATAAGGTTGCTTGTTTTTTTTTCTTTCTTTCTTTCATTTTGCAAGTACCGAGCTCTACATTATATTGAGCTGGCTGCATCCCAGTGTATCTGGGATGATGATGGATGCATTGAAAGTCAACCTTCCTGCAACTGTTAGACCCTGCGGTCTCCGCCCAGGCTTCGCCGACGCAAAGATCACTGAGACGCAGATTCGATGCAAATAGCAAGAGGATTTATTAGGCCGACGCGCCGGGGTTCAATCTCCACCCGAGGAGACGAACCCCGAAGAGCTGTTATAGAGCAGTTTATAAGCACAAAAACCACAAACAGGTGCCGGGGTTCAATCTCCACCCGAGGAGACGAACCCCGAAGAGCTGTTATAGAGCAGTTTATAAGCACAAAAACCACAAACAGGTGCAGCTGGAGTGCAGCTTTTTGATTGGTGGTTAGATCTTAACCTTTTCAGTGATAGGTCTTAGTTATTGGCCCGAGACGATTTACTAGCTTACAATCATATTGTACAGCTATTTTTCAGAAAAGTTATTTCCTCGAGCTGTTCGAGACAATCACCTTCCCAGAACAACTCTTGGGGGTCTCACTCCTAGGACGTAAGGTATGTTTTGTCCTGTACCTTTAAATGAAAGTCCTGTCAGGATCAACAAAAGGCCTGAGGATGAATGCCTGTTTTTCTCCTAGGCCCCTGGTAATTTTTAACTCTTGTTCTTATAGTCCCTGGAAAACCCTAAAGAAATCAGAAGCCCATGATCTCATTTTCTATGGCAGACTGACCACAGGACAAAAACAGGTCTTGATCAAAAACAAATTTTAGATTAGTTTCCACATTCCCACACAACCAACTGTGCTAAACCTTGAATTAATTCTTTCTTTGTTGCCGCTTGCAGATTGTTTATATTTCATATAGAAGTCAATATTTTAAGCATTCAAATTACAAAAGGACTTCAAGGGTACCCAGTTCATCTATGTTTTTTCTCCCTCCTAGACACCCTTCCTTTCTTAGAGTGTCATTACCTTCTTCTCTTCCTAGATTTTGTTGGCATTTTTTCCCCCTTATTTTAAAATTGTGGCAAAATATACATAAAATTTACTACCTTAAATTTTAGGTGTTTAAATCAGAAATATTAAATACACTCATATGGGTTATACACCATCACCACCATCTCTCCCCATAACTCTTGCGACACTGAAACTCTATATCCATTCAGCAATAACTTCCTATGACCGCTTCCTGTAGACTGTGCATGTCTCAGATGGCCTCTCCTTAACTCAAATGCTAAGTCATCTCTCTTTCCTTAAAATAACTTCTTTTGTGATGTTACCAGTCACTTTTGTGTATTTGGCTTTTAATTACAGAATAGTTGATTTACAATGTTGTATGAATCTGCTCTATAGCAAAGTGATTCGGTTGCACCTATGTACACGCTCTTTTTAAAATATGCGCTTCCATTATGGTTCATCGCGGAATAGTGAACAGAGTTCTCTGTGCTATGCAGTGAGGCCTTGCTGTTCGCCCTTCTGAGTGTGATAGCTTGCATCTGCTAGCCCAGTCCCCCAGTCCACCCCTCCTGCAGCCTCCACCCCCTCGGCAGCCACAAGTCTGTGCTCTGTGTCCGTGATTCTGTTTCTGTTTCATAGATAGGCTCACTTGTGTCATATTTTAGATTCCATGTATAAGGGATGTGACATGGTAGTTGTCTTTCTCTTTCTAATTTACTTTCCTTAGTATGCTAATTCTAGTTGCATCCCTGTTGCTGCAAGTGGCATGACTTCATTCTTTCTAATGGCCAAGTAGTATCCACTGTCTATCTGTTCCTCTGTTGATGGACAGTTAGGTTGTCTCCATGTCTTGACTATTGTGAATAGTGCTGTAATGAACATAGGGAGGGGTGCATGTATCTTTTTGGATTAGAGTTTTCTCTGGCTATGTGCCCAGGAGTGGGATTGCTAGATCATGTGTGTGTGTGCTTAGCCGTTGGGGCTCCTCCTCTTTGCAGCCCAATGGACTGTAGCCTGCCAGGCTCCTCTGTCTGTGGAATTTTCCTGGCAAGAATACTGGAGTGGGTTGCCATTACCTACTCCACGCTGGACCATATGGTAACTCTACTTTTGATTTTCTGAAGAACCTCCACACTATTTTCCATAGTGGCTCTACTAACTTACATTCCTACTAACAGTGTAGAAGGGTTCCCTTTTCTCCACACCCTCTCCAGCATTTGTTATTTAAGGAGATTTTATTGATGGCCATTCTGACCAGTGTGAGGTGATACCTCATTGTATTTTTGATTTACATTTCTCATTTGCATTTCTCTAATAATTAGCAATGTTGAGCAGTTAGGTCTGTTGAGGTCTTCTGCCCATTTTTCAATTGGGTTGTTTGTTTTGTTATTGAATTGTGTAAGCTGTTTGTATATTTCAGAAATTAATTAAGCCCTTGTTGGTCACATCATTTGCCAATACTTTCTCCCATCCTATAAGCTGTCTTTCTTTTGTGGGTTCCTTTACTGTGCAAAAGCTTATACATTTGATTAGGTTCCATTTGCTTACTTATACTTTTATTTCTATTGCCTTGGGAGTTTGATTCAGTTCAGTTCAGTCTCTCAGTCGTATCTGACACTTTGCAGCCCCAGAGACTGCAGCATGCCAGGCCTCCCTGTCCATCATCAACTCCTGGAGCTTGCTCAAACTCATGTCCATTGAGTCGGTGAAGCCATCCAGCCATCTCATCCTCTGTCGTCTCCTTCCCCTCCTGACTTCAGTCTTTCCCAGAATCAGGTTCTCTTCCAATGAGTCAGTTCTTCGCATCAGGTGGCCAAAATATTGGAGCTTCAGCTTCAGCATCAGTCCTTCCAATGAATATTCAGGACTGATCTCCTTTAGGATGGACTGGTTGGATCTCCTTGCAGTCCAAGGGACTCTCAAGAGTCTTCTCCAACACCACAGTTCAAAAGCATCAATTCTCCAGTGCTCAGCTTTCTTTATAGTCCAACTTTCACATCCATACATGACTACTGGAAAAACCATAGCTTTGACTAGATGGACTTTTGTCCCCAAAGTAATGTCCCTGCTTTTTAATATACTGTCTAGGTTTGGGCACAGAGCTCCTGAACCCTTTAAAATTTCCTAAGTGATAAGAACACTAGGAGCATCTTTTATTTAATGAAACACTCTGAGCGGGCTGGTAGGTGGCTCCTGGGTGGTCATTGAAGACCAGCCTTAGAATTTGCTTGATTTGGTGCTTGAAATTTTCAGCTCTACCTCCTATCCTCCAGAGAGAGGAGGGGGACTGGAAAAGAACTGGAGTTAATAATTGATCATGCAAAGTGAAGAAGCTTCCACAAACTCCCAGGAGTATGGGGTTCAGGGAGCTTCTGGATTGGTGAACACATCCATATACCAGAAGGGTGACACAGCCCAACGCCACAGAAACAGAAACTCCTGCACGAGGGCCCCTCTCAGGCCTCGCCCTATGTACATCTTCATCTGACTGTTCCTCTGTATCCTTCATCATATTCTTTAATAAACTGGTAAACATAAGCAAGTGTTTTCTGAGTTCTGTGAGCTACTCCAGTGAATTAATCCAACCTGAGGAGGGATTGTGGGAACCTCTGATTCACAGTCAACTGAGACAGAAGTCGCAGGTAACCTGGAGACCTACCACTTGTGTTCAGCCTCTGAAGTGGAGTGGAGAGGTCCCGTGGGACTTAGCCCTTAACCCGTGGGATCTCTAGGTAAATAGTGTCAGGACTAAGTTATTCAGTAAATTGTAAGATACCCAGTTGGTGTCACAGAGATGTGGAGAAAACACCACATATATTTGGTGATCAGAAGTGTCAGAAATGAAGTGTTCTGTGTAAGTACTGGAGGAGACACACGGGAGAGAAACGCAGTAGGAAAGAGCTGGACTTTTCCTACACAGAAGAAGGAGGAAGAATCCATGCTTCTCCTTTATACATTCATGTCCATCAGTAGAGGCTTGCCTAGATAAAGTCTCTATGGACTTCTGTGCAATCATTAAAATCATGATTGAGTTTAATACATGGGAAAATGTTAATACTATAATGTTAAGTGGAAACAATATCTAAAACTGTGTGTATGTTATGGTCTCAAAGCTTTTATTTAAAAAATTGGATCTGCAGAGAAGGACATGGTAGAACCTACCTCAGTGTTAAACAATGCTTTATCTATAGGAGGTGGGAATGTTGTGTAATGTAAAAATTGTATACACTTTTTCATTCTTTGTATTTTCTGATTGTTCATCTCTTTGATAATCAGGAAAAGACAGAGTATAAAGCAAGTACATTAGAAACTGAACAGTCTTTCTCATTAGTCAAAGAAATGTGAAGGAAAACTTTTTTTGGATCTGCCTAAATAAATGAGAAAATATGGGGTAAAAGAGTCATTCTTCTGCTGAGTGTGTGTTGTGGTTTCTAGAGACGTCTAGGATGTGCCTCTGGGAGGAACTTTGGCTGTTGCCCAATGGGATGTGTCATATAGCAGAAACAAACGTGGCACCATGCATCCTCAAGAAAACATCTCAACCCTCCTCAAGACAGAGGGCCTCTTGAAGAGAGACAGGCTGTTTCCACATTTGTGAAGACCTCCTCCTCTCACTTGGTCTTGGGTAGCTCAGAATGTGGTTGCCAACTCAGCAAGTTAAGCAAACAATATTACAGTCATGTTGAAACTGAACTGGTCCTCGTGGGCCGGGAGAATGAGATGCAGGTAGAAAAGAAAATTTGCTTTTTGCTTCCGAGTTGGGACAGACTGCCCCAATTTTGAGGGCACTAATGGGACTTTATCTAGGGGTGAAGTGGTATCCAAGGTGGACCTTTCAGAGTTGGGTTGCCAAGTCCCCAGGTGTGGTTGTTGGCCTTTTGAGGCCAGAAGAGAATTCTCCCCCTGGGCACTCAGGGGTAGTGTTGCAGAGAGAGAGATTATGGAAAGCCTGCCAGATGTAGTGGATTAAAAGAGATGATAGCTCTTCTCAGTAACCAAAAGCATGCATTCTCCATCTGTCTTGGTAGCAAGTTCCTGGGAAGCCACCTTCTTCCTCAGATGGTCATTTAATGAGCATGTTGATTTTCGGTCACTAGGTCGTGTCTGACTCTTTCTGTCTGCATGGATAACAGCCCCCCAGGCTTTCCTTTCTTTCATTTCCAGAGCTTACTCAAACTCATGTGCGTGAGTCAGTTATGCCATCCAACCATCTCATCCTCTGTCACCCCCTTCATATCTGGGCTATTGTAAATTTATTCCTAGGTATTATATTCTTTTTGATGTAATTATTAATGGAATTATTTTCTTAATTTCTCTTCCAGATAGTTTATCATTAGTGGAAAGAATTACAACAGATTTCTGTGTTTTGATTTTGTGCCCTGCAATTTTACTGAATTTGTTTATTAATCCTCACAGTTTTTTCTATGTATACGTGTACATAGAAAACCATAAAGATTTCATCAAAAAACTGTGAGAATTAATAAACAAATTCAGTAAAATTGCAGGACACAAAATCGAAACACAGAAATCTGTTGTGTATATATCATAAAATGATTATGAAATAAGGTTAATTAACACATCTATCACTTCACATAGTTACTATTTTTTCATGTGTGGTGAGAACTTTTAAAATCTACCCTTTTAGGAACTTCCCTGACAGTCCATTGGTTAAGACTGCGCTCCCAATGCAGGGGGCGCAGGTTTGATCCCTGGTCAGGGAACTAAGATCCTGTATGCCATGCACAGCCTGGTCTAAGACATAAAATAAATAAATAAAGATGAAAAAGTTTCCTAAATATTAAAATCAACTATTTTAGCAACTTTCAAATATATAACACAGTATTGTTAATTGTAGTCACCATAGGATTGGTCTATATTTTTATTAGGAGGAGGAAGTCAGTAAACTGAGAGTTAAGGGATCTGCCTCTTTGATTAACCCACTGTTTGGTCTTGGGCCAGTCTCTGACCCTCTCTGGACATCCTTTCTCTAACCTGCAAAGTGTGGGTTTGTACTCAACTATTTCTGACCAGCCACCATTCTGTGATTCTGGGAAGAGGCAAGATGGCATGGGCTACACAGTATGAGTTTCCTCACTGGGAAAGATTGAATCTAATAATAATAATAATAATAATAATAATAAAAGAAAGTAGTTGCCATCGTTTGTCTGACCTTGCTTTCCAAGCCTGTGTTGTGAGCTTTGGGAAGGTAACCTTACTAAATCCTCATCATCTTTCTAGGAAGTGGGCACTGTTTTTATTCTTATTTGCCAGCTGAGGAAACTGAACCTTAGAGATGTCAAATACCTTGCCCAGGGTCACAGAGTCAGTCTGCTGGGACGCAGTCACAGACGTCTATCTGTTTTTGGAGTTCCCTTCTGCTTCGGGGAAGCCCAGAGCCCAGCAGCCATGGTGGATCTGATTCAGCTGTGCTCTTAGGGTGAGCTGTCCTTTTCAGACGTGTCTTCCTTGCCTTAGAGACCAGCATCACAGCTATTTAGGGTTTTCCAACGACCTTCCTTATTTTCTCCCTATTCTGTCTTAGCAAAATGAATGAACGTTTCTTATGATACAAATCTAATTGTCTCTCTTCTAGAAATGAAAGTGTTTGTTTGTCTCCTTTGTTTCTCAAGACAAAAGAATTTTTTTCCTCTCTTCTTAGGAGTCCACTAATAAGTTAAAATTTTAATGAAAAATTTCATGATTCAACAGCTGGGACAAGGATCAGGTGATAAGGGAGGAAATTGTGAACACCCTGAGAACACCCTCTTCCATTGGTTGTCTGGGCCAGAGCTCCAGCAGCTTCCCACCACATACTCTGTTCCCAATGCCTTTCACTGTTCTCAGACTTTTCTCTTAAAATCTCAAGATCTTAAGAGTCAGGTAAGATGTTCTAGGGGACGACAGAGGATGAGATGGCTGGATGGCATCACCAACTCGATGGACGTGAGTCTGAGTGAACTCCAGGAGTTGGTGATGGCCAGGGAGGCCTGGCGCGGTACAATTCATGGGGTCGCAAAGAGTCGGACATGACTGAGTGACTGAACTGAACTGAACTGAAGATGTCCTAAGATTAGGGTCTTAAGATCCTTAACGACTCAGGTCAGGAGTTCTTGTTCTTGTATTACCAAATAATGTAAGAGTATGCATTTTTTTTTAACTTCTGAGTTCTGCATTTAAATGTTAAGTGCCTCTTAAGCATTGAGGGCAGAGGCCTTATCACACTCATCTTTGGAACAGCTCTGGATCTGAGCTCACATGTTATATATAACACATCCTCAGTAAAGGTTTTGCAGTTTATTAGTTTCATATGTATGTGTCAAAAGCTAAAAAGTACCCATGCCCTTTGGCCCAGTTAGCCCCATGGCAAGGAATTTATCCAAAGGAAGTAATTGAAGAGGAGAAAGGAAATTACACAGAAAAGTGCTATAAAATATGTATTTGCTAAATATTAGAAACACATGAAGTGCTTATTAACAGGGTAATGATAAGTTGCAGTACATGATCTTAATGGAATTTAATTCATTCTGTCATTGGGTAAACAAATACGTTGACTTCCAAGGAGTGAGAAATAGAGCAATGAGTCAGATGCCTTCAGTGAGAACACAACCTGGCAGAGTCTTCTAAAATGATCATTACAAAACTGTGCAGAAACAGCATTATCTGTGGTCTAATGTTAAGAGAGAGAGCGGAAAAAAAAAGCAGATTATAAAACTGTCTGTACACTATGACTGCAACTTGAAACATGTGAGGCTGTGAACAAGGTCCAGTGGGCACATGAAGATACTGTGTGATTAGAGTATAGGTGATATTTTCTTTAGCATCATCACAACTGTTTTTCAAGCTTTAAAGTTTCAGACCGTCTCAAACATTAACTGAGAAAAGGAAAGCTGTTCCTGGGACCCGGGCTGTTCAGGTTGGCAGTGGCATGAACGATGAGGTTCTCTCCAGATGGGGTTGTCACCAGCTGATTGGGAGGAGATGGTCCAGGCAGCCTGGGAGGACTGAGTCAGGAAAGCCCATCCATCTGTATATCTAGGAGTGTCCATTGAGCACCACCGTGGGATCCAGCCTCCTCTGTGTCAAGGGCTGCATCACAAGCAGAGCCTGTGAGGCCCTTCCAAGCTCTGTCAACAGCAGCACTTAAGCATGGCGCCCGGTGGGAGAAAGGCTGAAGTCTGGGAACCTGGCAGGAGGGTTGGAATCTGTGAGAGCTGGAGGCTGGCTCCTCATGATGCACTTCCCACATGAAAAGAGCTATTGTTTCCATTCTACAGATGCGGAAACTAAGCTCATTTGGCCCCCAGTTATCCAGTGGATAAGTGATAGAGTTGAGATTAGAAACTATGCCTTCTCAGCTTGGGCCAGTACTTTTTTCTGTTTATTCCCCTGGGTTCCGGATCAGGTGGTGATGCATGCGACCAGATGGAAGAGACCTGCCCGAGGAGGAGCTGGAGTCGTTTGAGAAAAGAAGGCACTCGGGAATCTGTTACTGGGACTGCATGATGGAACATCTTGGAAGCCAGGCATTTGAATTTGGACTTGATACAGTGTACGCTAGGGGAACCTTTGTAGGTTTGGGGATATGACAGAGAGGGTTCAGTGAAGAAGAGTCTGGCAGTGTGTGCTGGCCAGTATGATCAGGAGGGAGGCTGGGCCAGACACCCAGTACAGTTGGTGGGCAACTCTTGTTCAATCTGATCAAAGAAGCACCCACACCTTCAACTCTTTGGAAATGCATCTTCCTACATCTCCAACCACAATACTGGAATGGAAACTGCCATCTTGTTTTCCTCTTCCCTGTGGATACCACGTCGTGGTCCAGGGATGAAGATCTGATACAAACTTGGCCAATCAGAGCCCTTCCCTGGGGATTTCCACCTTGGCCCCAGAGGGGGATGGGTCTCACTCCCTCTCTGATGACAAAGATGTGAGTCTGGGATCTCTCTTACCACTCAGAGAACTGAGAGTCAGAGGACATGCTAGCTAGATTCAGTTTCTAGTTTTCTCTCACTGAGGACTCACCACCCGTTGCCCATGCCACAAGGTGAAAGTTACTGCCTCTTTTCAGGCTAAGTTAGCCTGAGTTGAATTCTGGTCATTTATAAACGAGGAAGTCCTGACATTGGCGGTAAGAGCCATTTATCATTCAAATTTTGAGCACAAGTCTCAAAGATACTTTAGGATTGTTTTGGGAGCGTGGATCCATTGTTTCTTCCACGTAAGAAGTTTTAAAATCTGTCTTCATTATTCAGTGTCAACTCAGAAACTCCAGCCTTGCTCGAGGGACACAGCTTTGGGATCCCTTCAGAGGACAATGGACGTATCTCCATCACTGGTGTAATGAGTAAAATTGCTGCTCAGAACACTTTCCCGCCTGCTCTTTTGTGATTCAGACAGAGACGAAGAGAAACTGATGTGGACAGGATGGCAACACAGGACAGCCAGGCATTTCCTGTACAGATGGTAAAGGTATCGTCTGAACTTCTCTCCAGCAAATGCATAGATAAGGGGATTGAGGCAACAGTGGCTAAATGCAATTGTCTCCGTCACATTGGTGGCCAACTTCAGATCCCTCTTCACGTC
This sequence comes from Redunca redunca, assembly GCA_006410935.1. NCBI lineage: Eukaryota > Metazoa > Chordata > Mammalia > Artiodactyla > Bovidae > Redunca > Redunca redunca. Next base: position 53,940 of record SJYQ01031761.1, read on the forward strand.
ACACTTGGGAAAGAAGTCATAGAGACTGAGTGTCTGTAAGAAAATCATGACATTATAGGGTGTCCAGAAGAGGAAAAACACTACAACCACCAGAAAGATCAGCCTAATGGCTTTAGCTTTCTTGTGGTTCTTGCAGGAAAACAATGTCCGCATGATTCTGAAGTAACAGTAACTCATAATGAGCAGGGGGAGCAGGAAGCCAAGAAAGTTTATTTCCACATTGAGGATCACAGGCCAGATTTCCCGCAGGATCTCAGGGTAGTCACCAAAGCATTCGTTTTCTTTCTCTTTGGTGAACATGAACTGCGGTGTGGCCATCAGGATGGCGGCTGCCCAGACGCCGAGGCTGATGGTGACGCCATGCTGCACGGTCCTGTTGTTCATGGAGTTGGCAGCCAGGACAATGGCCAGGAACCTGTCGATGCTGATAACGGTGATGAAGAATATGCCTCCAAAAAGCCCAATGAAGAAGAAGGCAGTGGTGAGTTTGCACGTGGCATGGTGAAGGCCTTGCTCGTTTATCACATAGTGGGTCCAGAAGGGCAAGGTGGCTACAAAGAGCAGATCGGACAAGGCCAGGTTCAGGAGGTAAATGTCAGTGATACTTTTGGACCTCTGGCTGTTGATGAGGGCAAACACCACCAGCAGATTTCCCACCAGGCCAAAGGCAAAGACGAGGGAGTAGAGTATGGCCACGAAGACAGTTCCCATGGCCACGATGTCCCCCATATCACAGGCTTCTGCAAGGTCATAATACTCCAAGTTTTCTGAAGTTAATTCAGGGAGGGTGGTGTGCATGGTGAGCACCTGGATGAGAAAGGAAGACAAGTAATGGCATGAGTTCTCAGAGAAACAAAGTTGGAATTCTGCTCCTTACATACAAAGGCAGACTGGAAGAAACAAACTTTTGGTTGGGTGTCTGACCAGTACATTTCCCAGGGTCCTGTGTGCTTTCTTATTTAATCTCTGTGATGGAGGCTGTAACAGACCCCTCTGACGGAGAGGACACCAGGCTCTGAGATGCTCAGTGACTTGCCAGAAACGACACAGTAAATGGCTCAGTTAGCATTTGAACGTCAGTCTTTTGAAGCTTGAGAGATACTTTTTTCTTTGATTTTCAAAAGTCTATCTGAAAGGTAGCCAGCTTAACCAGGGTGTGGAGGGGTGAGAGAGGACCATGAGCGAGGAGGGAGGAGAGGGATGGGGTGTGTGTGTATTAGTTGCTCAGTCGTGTCCTACTCTGCGTGACCCCATAGACTATAGCCTGCCATATATCCTCTGTCCATGGGGACTGTCCAGGCAAGAATACTGGAGTGGGTTGCCATGCCCTCCTCCAGGGGTTCTTCCCAACCCAGGGATCAAACCCAGGTCTCTCGCATTGCAGGCAGATTCTTTACCAACTGAGCCACCAGGGAAGCCCAGGAATACTGGTGTGGGTAGCCTAACTCTTCTTCAGGGGATCTTTCCAACCCAGGAATCGAACTGGGGTCTCCTGCATTGCAGGCGGATTCTTTACTAGCTGTGCTAGGGCCATAATTCACACTTCCATTTCAAACTTCCCCAGTGCCATTCTCCACCCCCTTCCTTTCTTCCACCTCTCTACCCTCTGGGCTCTTGTTTCTCCTGCTTGAAGACGGAAGAGAGAGCTCTCAGATTGTCACAGAGCCCTGGGCAGACGTGCACCCAGAGACCTGTCTTGGTTTTTGCGAGCCATTTCTTTTCCTCTTCCTCTATGAACCAAGTCTTTCACTTCCTTAATGAATAATCGTTAAGGATTATTATTCCTTCTTTAAGGAATAATCCTAGAGTCAGACACTCTAGGGTGATTACCTTGCCTTGATTTGCCCAGGACTCTTCTGGTTTTAGCACTGAAAGTCTCACATTTCGGAAACCCCTAAGTTCTAAGCCAACTGGGATGGTCAGTCATCCTATAAGTGCAGAGGGTGTGCCGGCGTCATCCAGGCCTCTGCAGTCATGAGGGGGCCAATGGATCCCAGGTGGAGGGTGGGTTTGGTTAGCCTGTGGCCTCGGGTCCCAGGGGCTAATTAATAATTACCAGTCCTGCGCTTCACTGTGGCCTACCCTCCCCTACAGTTCTTTTTCTGTTCCTTTCTGGACAAGAATGGAAAGGCAAGACATTTCTGCTCAGGTTGGGAAGTGATACATGCCCATCCTCCCTTCTCCCAGCCAGGACTCACTCCAGAGTCTGCAAGGGGAGTCCTTTCACCACGGACCTCTGGGGCCCCTCCTCTTCCTTGTGATACCACAAGACAAGCTCTCAGAAACCTCAGCACACACCTCGTGCTTGTCACTGCCCGTCTCCCAGCACAGCTCAAACCAAAGCTCACACTTCTCTAACCAAGGGAGTTTCCACACCTCGCTACACCCTTTTCATGCTGGTTATACCAAGATGGTGTCTCTGCCATGGTGAGGACCCACCCTTTGCTTCTCCCTTCCCAGCCTCAGCTTGGCATGCTGGTCCACTTCTATGTCTCACCCAGCCTGCCGGCGAAGCGGCCCAAGGCCTTCTGACCTGGGCCATCTCAGGCTGGGATGGAGTCCTCAGCCCCAGGAAAGCGTGTGCTCTCTTTGCTCTTGGCTACAATGCCCTTTTCTCAGAGAGGATCCTCTAGCCATGACTTTAATCAATAAAAGTTAAGTTGAACCATATAAAGTGGCTGATGTTCAACCATTTTTAAGTGACAGAAATGTCAGATGCTCAGCTGAAATGAGGGGAGGCAGGGAGCAGCCGCATGGTGCAGGTGGCTTGCAGCTGGAGCCCGTCTTCCTGGACTTGCAGCCTGTAGGATAGCAAACAGTCAAGTCCTTGTTGGGGATGCTGGGGCTAGCTCCCCTCTTCCTCCTCCTCCTCCCCTCAGTGTCAGGAGCTGGCAGTGTTGACCTAGAGAGGAGTCCAAGGACAATAAAAATCATTTTATATCTCTTTGGAGCCTGTATTCAGTCCTAAAGCCCAGGAACTTGGTGCTTTTAGATTGACTTTATTTTTTTTTTGAAACTAAACACATTTTAATAGAAAACAAAATACAAAATAACTCTTTTCAGAAAACAGAAATATTTAATCCTTTTCCCAAAAATTAGAAGTCGCTTCATCCTCAGAGCATAGTTTTTGATGCGTGTGTTGGTAGTTAAGATTTGTTTCACAGACTGTTCATTAAACTGCTATTGCAAAGCAGGTGGGAGGCATGGTCTCAGGAGGAAAAGACGCTGGAAAAGCCATACCTCAGAATCACTTGGAAATTCAACATTGTTTAATGCTTTCTTTTGACTTTTCACTTCTAATTATTTTCATTTCTTTACCACAGTCTGTCCTTTTGGGGGAGAGAATTGTTAATAGAAGTGCAATCACAGAAAGAATCTTTCTTTCCCACCATTGCTGCAAGAGCCCAAGACTTTCTCAGTCAAATCTGCCCACCCACTTCCAGAAACATGTCAGCTGGAGTGACCCAACTGTCACCCAGGAATCTTCCCTTTCTCCCAACACACTGTGCGACCAAGCTCTCTGAATTCCCTGAACCTCAAAATTCCAAGTAGCACAGCCAGTGCCAGGAGTAAAACCTGAAAGATGAGAGCAGAGAAGGCCCCGTCTGCCAGTGCTAGCTTTCTTCTTCTCAATAATAATTATAATAACAATAATAAAAAGCCCTGGTTCTCTGTAATCAGAAAGGGAAAGACATCTGCCAGAATGACCCTGCCCCCTTTCCTAATTCTCACCCCCGCATTCCTACCTGGCTAGAGTGCCTTCCACCCAGTGACCCAGCAGCACTGCTCCAGGGACGGCGCCTGGCAAACACCCTCAGGTCAAGGGCAGCCCCAGCAAGGCAAGGGCACCTTGGTGCCAGAGACAGGGAGGGTCCATGCAAGGACGAGGTGGGATCTCCGTGATTCCTGTCTCACGCTTGCTCCCCATCGCCACCCTTCCTGCCCCTGTCCTCCCACACTTGGGGGCTGAGTGGAGAGTGGTGGGTTGGGGACATCTGCTGGGCAAGGGGGGACACGGGGAGTCTTTCACAGTCAGTCAGTGAGTCCATCTGTCTGTCCTAAGACTTGCCGTCTGGAGCTCTTCACACGCCCCAGTCTGAGGTTGACTTGATTTTTGCCAGATATGCACGTGCTGGGTTTGATGTTCTCTTGGCACCGTGTCTCATACACAGGGACCTCCTACTAATCTTCAGGCAGGTGTCTCTGGATCACTGAAGAGCAAGGGGAAGGTGAGAAGGGCACGGGCACACACATGGCAGCCCTGAGCCAGGGGCCCAGCAAGGAGAGAGGAGGACTGGACACCTCCTTGCCTCCTGTCCCCCATTTGTTTCAGACATCCTGGCCTTTCCTGAGCTCTCGCTGCACCTTCCCTGACCTCTCATCACAAATATCCCTGGAGCCCTTCGGCAGGGCTGTGAATTAAATACTGAACTTTCCTTTCAGAACTGCAGTAAGGCTTAAATAACACGAAGTGTCTAGAACTTGATAGTTTTATCCAGGCACCTTTTCAGGAAAGGGGAGCCCAAGCAGGACCTTTTATTTCTAGGTCCTCTGAGATGTTCCAGCCCTCAAGATAGGACTCTTGGCAGCAGATGAGACTGGGGCCAATGCCTGGGGGTCAGAGGGCTGTCAGGGATCTAATTGGCTTTCACTCAGGCTGGACACTGGCCTCCTGGCCCCCGAGGCACCAGAAATCAAGTGCAAGAATCCAATGCAATAAGCCCTTGCAGCATGTAGTAAGTGAGGTCCATGTAGATGGGGTTGCCAGGGGAAGGATGGGTGCTGGAATGAAGCATTAGCATAGGTCCCACCGCACTAAACTAGGCTGCCCCACATACATCCCCCCAGCTATACTTGGGCCTCCTCACCCTTTGCTCTGTTAAGTCAACGTTTTACTAAATAATGCTGAGCTAGGAGAGTCTGGGCTGAACCTAGAAGCTGAGCTTTGAGTACCCATGGCTGTCTTAGTCAAGTAAAAATGAATTTTGTAGAACCTGCTCTAAAAAACACCCAGCCAGCTCTACTGCTGTTCCTGTCCTGCTTCCTCCAGTCACTTCCTTTTCTTTGGCCTGCTCACTTATTTTTTAACCTTTTTTTTCTTTTTTTTGGTCATCATTACCCACTTTTTCCAATCAGCTTCCCTTTTCTATACTTCCTTCTCATTAGGTGGCCTCCATCCCCTTTCTTCTCCCCAACGTCTGTTTCATGTTGCTTCCCCATCTCTTTTGGCTTCATGTCCTGCTTACCGTTTTCTAGATCCAATGTGCCTTGTTTGTTAACCTCCCTTGCTCTCGTACAGGAGGGTTTGAGGTTCAGTCTAATGCCAATTGTTAGGCTTAATATTTTTCCTTTGGACCAAACAAAACTCAGGAATTGCTTGATCCTGGATCCTGACTTTCCCCATGTGGGTGCCACTGTCTCTTGACATTCCAGAACCTGAGGTTATCCTCTGAAAGCCCTGGTTGAGAAGGAGAGAAGGCTGCCGTTCCTGGGGACCCGCTAAGTGTCATGCTACAGACACAAGACCCTATTTAATTCTTGCCACAACACCTCATGGCAAATGACTGCAAAATAACCACCAGCAAGCAGAGAGACTTCAGTAACTTATCAAGGGCTCGGCAGAGCCAGGATTTTAAGCCGGATGCATCTCTTCACAAAGCCATGCTTCCTGCCCCGCACCAGGTTTTTCCTCTTGGAGGGAAATTCTGCAGGTTACTGCAGGCCACATCTCTAGAACAAGAGCTGGAAAATAGTAGAGGTGACCCCCTGCCTTTAAAGGATAAAATTCATGATGTGACCCTGAGCACTGTTCCTGAGTTTAGACTCAAGACCCAGAAGGCTGACCCTCAGTGAAGTAGCAGGTGGGGAATGAAGGGGGAGGAGATATTATTTGCCTCTCCAGCCGTGACTAGGTGGTGGTCCTCACTGCCAGACCCTCAGAATCTAACTCTCAGTAAAGTGATGAGAAAATTTAGATCCTTTTCTCTGGAGAAGAAAAGGCTGAAAGCTAAAGGATCAGCTTCTTTCCTGCCTTCAAATATGCAGAGTTGCTCTTCAGAGCTGCGTACTTCATAGGGGTCCACACACCCCGAGATCAGCTGGCAGACCCTGAGCACTCCCTCCCACCTGTGCCTCAGTGCCTTGATGTGGGTAATGCAAGCCCTGGACTGGACCATCTCTGAGAGCCGGTCAGCTCTGGATAATCAGTTTTCCAAGGACCGAACAGAAGGAAACAGTCTTAAAAGAGCAGCATGAGTCCTGGGTCAGCGAAATGTGGCCTCGTGTCCACAGAGTGACTGCCCAGCAACCTGCGAAGCTTCTGGGTTCACAGGCACCCAGCGTTCAGATGAGGTTCTGCTTGGAGACAGAGAGCTGAATCAGTTAATTTGGGGTTCTGACAAATCTGGAGTTCACCACGGGCTACGTGGGAAGGTTCTCAGTCTGACTCCAAGTCCACACCCCTGGCTCTTTGAGCCCCTGCGTTTTCAGAACCTGGTGGTTTTCCAGTTTACAACGATAGTTATTTTTATAAGAGACCTCTCCTTAGGATTCAGAGAGAGCTAAAGCTGAGAAGGCAAAAAACAGGCAGACGGAGGGGCCTTGAACTCCATGCTGAGGGGCAGTGGCCACGTTTTACAACTTACGTCGCATCTTCCAGGCAGTGCATTGAGTGACTATTCTTGCAGCAAGTCATCAACCTAGAAAGACTTGGCATGACCACCCACCAGCATTTTATACAAGCCAAATGCACTCCCCAAGCCAAGACCAGTAACAGGAAAAGACCATACGTGGGGGAGCTGCCTGTGCACAGAACCCGCCTCCGTTCTTGGCCACGCCTCCCGCTGCTTTCCTCTGCAGCGTCCTTACTGGTATTTATCTCTGTCAAAGTAAACTGTGAAATCTAGAAAAGAAATGCTTTCTGATTTTCCTTTCTTAATAACTGAAGAAATGGACTCACTTATTAATTAATTGTGGATTAAATCAATATCTATTAAGTATCTTTACCATACCCTGGCATAAGGACAAGCAAAAATTAAAAGTAAGAGGTTTAATTCTCCCTGTTGAAAATAAGGGACAAGAGTCCCCTTGTCTCCTTTTTCTTAGAGCATTTACTTTAGAAGACGTATGGTTGTGAGTACCTTCTCCCTTCTTGGACATGTGATCATTTCCTCTGCCGCTTTCCAGCTGGGAGCCATCTCTTTGAAATGCGCGTGTTGGTGCCGAGACTCCCAGTGCCAGGGGGAGGAGAGGAGCCTGACTTGGGCAGGAACCTGGCTCCAAGTTGCACAACTACCTCTGATCATAAAGAGATGAGAAGCTTGTTTCTCCTCTGGATGGATGAAGCCAGCTAATGCCAATGGCCATGCTGAGCTTGGGATGAACTCTGTGTGACTGCCGGTTCCCTGACTTGAGCACTGGTTGTTGAGTGTCTTGAGAACATGTGTCGAAGGGGTTGTGTCTGAAGTGAGGTTTTTTTGTGTATCTTTACTACCTCATAGCAGTTTGCCTGCGACACATATGATGTTTAATTCTTATTCAATAATGACAGAGTTCTTCTAAACAGACATTTCTCCAAAGAAGACATACAGATGGCTAACAAACACATGAAAAAATGCTCAACATCCCACATTATCAGAGAAATGCAAATCAAAACCACAATGAGGTACCATCTCACACTGGTCAGAATGGCTGCTATCAAAAAGTCTATAAACAATGAATGCTGGAGAGGGTGCAGAGAAAAAGGAACCCTCTTATACTGTTGGTGGGAATGCAAACTAGTACAGCCACTATGGAGAACAGTGTGGAGATTCCTTAAAAAACTGGAAATAGAACTGCCTTATGACCCAGCAATCCCTGGGCATACACACTGAGGAAACCGGAATTGAAAGAGACACATGTACCCCAATGTTCATTGCAGCACTGTTTATAATAGCCAGGACATGGAAGCAACCTAGATGTCCATCAGCAGATGAATGGATAAGAAAGCTGTGGTACATATACACAATGGAGTATTACTCAGCCATTAAAAAGAATACATTTGAATCAGTAGTAATGAGGTAGATGAAGCTGGAGTCTATTATACAGAGTGAAGTAAGTCAGAAAGAAAAACACCAATACAGTATATTAATGCATATATATGGAATTTAGAAAGATGGTAATGATGACCCTATATGTGAGGCAGCAAAAGAGACACAGATGTAAAGAATGGCCTTTTGGACTCTGTGGGAGAAGGCGAGGACGGGATGATTTAAGAGAATAGTATTGAAACATGTATATTATCATGTGAAACAGATTGCCAGTCCAGGTTCAATGCATGAGGCAGTGTGCTTGGGGCTGATGCACTGGGATGACCCTGAGGCATGGGATAGGGGAGGGAGGTGGGAGGGGGTTCAGGATGGGGAACACATGTACACTTAGGGCCGATTCCTGTGAATGTACTGCAAAACCCACCACGATATGGTAAAGTAATTAGCCTCCAATTCAAACAAACAAACAAAAAATAATGACAGCGTTCTTTCTCTACTATCTTCATGGAGAGGTTTTTCTGGGTCAGATATTTTGCTTTTCATTCTGTTTTCCCAACAATAGGCACTCTGCTTGTTTCTGTGGAGGTAAAAATGTCTAAGATACCGTCTCTGTGAATTTTTTACTATTGTTTCATAACAAGAGTGTAAGAAAAGTGATGGGGTGTGTTTGATAAGTGCCCTGTGAATATGGGCCAATTTTGCATTTATCTATGAATTCATCTAAGCATTTCTGGTTGTATTTCATCCATGTTATTGCGGTGGCTGCGGTCTGTTCATTGTCACTGCTGAATAAGTTTGCACCGTGTGAGTGTCCCGTGGTCATCTGTTTTATGCTGGTGCACCCTTCGGTGGCTTTCAGTCTGAGACCTTGGTGAACATTGCTGTCATAAACATTTTTGTGTATACATCTACAGCCCCTATAGTATGAACACTTTTTTTTTTTTTTGGCTAGGAAAAGGAGTACATCAAGGCTGTATATTGTCACCCTGCTTATTTAACTTATATGCAGAGTACATCATGGGAAACGCTGGGTGGAAGAAGCACGAGCTGGAATCAGGATTGCCTGGAGAAATATCAATAACCTCAGATATGCAGATGACACCACCCTTATGACAGAAAGTGAAGAGGAACTAAAGAGCCTCTTGATGAAAGTGAAAGAGGAAAGTGAAAAAGTTGGCTTAAAGCTCAACATTCAGAAAACTAAGATCATGGCATCCGGTCCCATCACTTCATGGGAAATAGATGGGGAAACAGTGGAAACAGTGTCAGACTTTATTTTTTTGGGCTCCAAAATCACTGCAGATGGTGACTGCAGCCATGAAATTAAAAGACGCTTGCTCTTTGGAAGAAAAGTTATGACCAACCTAGATAGCATAATAAAAAGTAGAGACATCACTTTGGCAACAAAGGTCTGTCTAATCAAGGCTATGGTTTTTCCAGTAGTCATGTATGGATGTGAGACTGTGGAGACTCAGTCTCATGACTCCAACTCATGTATGGAGTTGGACTGTGAAGAAAGCTGAGTGCCGAAGAATTGATGCTTTTGAAGTGTGGTGTTGGAGAAGACTCTTGAGAGTCCCTTGGACTGCAAGGAGATCCAACCAGTCCATCCTAAAGGAAATCAGTCCTGGGTGTTCATTGGAAGGACTGATGCTGAAGCTGAAACTCCGATACTTTGGCCACCTCATGTGAAGAGTTGACTCATTGGAAAAGACCCTGATGCTGGGAGGGATTGGGGGCAGGAGGAGAAGGGGATGACTGAGGATGAGATGGCTGGATGGCATCACCGACCTGATGGACATGAGTTTGAGTGAACTCTGAGAGTTGGTGATGGACAGGGAGGCCTGGCGTGCTGCGATTCATGGGGTTGCACAGAGTTGGCCATGACTGAGCAACTGAACTGATGCCACGTGTGGGACCTGAGTTCCCTGACTGATTCCAGGCAACCTGCATTGGGAACATGGAGTCTTAAACACTGAACCACCAGGGAAGTCCCAATATGAACACATTTTTAAAATACAAACCAAAAAAATAGATCTACTGTATGAACTCACATATGTGAAGGTGAGGAACAGGCAAGGATAATCCATGTAAAGCTTTAAAATCCTTGTAAAGCTACAAGGACAAGGAGAGAATCAATGACCATAAAGGTGAGGATTGGGGTGATTTCTGGGAGGGCAGGGGTGGTGATCCGGAGAGACCTGATGGAGGCTGCCGGGGGCTGGTCAGGTTCTCTGCGGCTGCCTGGATGATGGTTAGATGGGAGGTCAGTTTATGAGTTGTGGACCTGCACGCTGTCCTTTGAGTGTACTATGTTTTCAAATGAACACAGGTTTAGGGAAAAGACAAAAGGGCACAGGAACATATTTAAAGAGATGTTGTGTAGGTTTTCTTCCCTACCAAGAGTCACAATTCAGCCACAGGTGTGTCCACTCAGACTTTCTTTCTGAAGATGATGTTTTCCAATGACACAAACCTTCTGAGCCCGAATGTCCTCACAGTGATTATAAAAGCATACATCAATGTTGAACATCAAAGTCTGTCAGCAATTTATTACTAAAATGGTTTTCATTATAGATGCAGCAGATGCTCATTATAAAAAATGCAGATGGTGCAAGAAAGCATGGAAGAAAAAGGAAAAAAAACTCAAGAAAGAAAGAAAAAATACATTTTGTTAAGTTATAGGAAAAATAAATACCTAGACAAGGAAAAGACATGTCACTTTTGAACAGAAAGTCAAGAATAAGGCAGTGCCAGAAGCAAAGATCATAAAAGGGCTTGCTGTCCATTTTACTTATTTTGTTCCTAAAAATACAAATTGGATGTATATGCTTCAGACTCTACAGTGGGTTCTTATTGCTCCTACTAAAAAAAAAAATCTTTCTAGGAGTACATAGAGAAGGAGCATAAAACAGATGTGGAAAGTTAACAATAATAATAATAATGGGAATTCCCCGGTGGTCCTAGTTGCTGGGACTCCACAACTTTATTGCCCTGGCTGTGTTGAATCCCTGTTTAGGGAACTAAGATCTTGCAAAACTTGCAGTCCAGCCAGAAAAAAAAAATGATGATGATAATAATAACTTTGATGCTGTTTCTTACCTTAGAAAGTTAACAGTAATTCCTCAATATCATCCAGATACAATCTTACCTTTTAATTTTTTCTTTTATTGTAGTTGATTCATAATGTGTTAATTCTGCTATAGAACAGTGATTCATGTATGTATATATTCTTTTCCATTATGGTTTATTACAGGATATTGAATATAGTTCCCTTGGCTGTAGTGTAGAACCTTCTTTTTATCCACCCTATATATAATAGCTTGCAGATGCAATTTTAAATGATGCTTTTTTTAATGAGCATTTTTCCACATCCCTGAAATGTAATTACTAACACTTCTAATCATATTTCACCATGTTAAGCACATCATAAGTGATCTAATCAGTCACTGTCTTCCCCTACCAAGCTCCCTAGTACATTTAGGCTATAAGATCCTCTGGAAAATGGTCTCCCTTGTTGGCAAGTAAAGCAAACCAGACTCATTAACCCGCTTTGACCTCTGACCACAGTGCCTCACCCAGCGCGCCCACAGGTGCTAAACGAGCCCTCTGCTCCTACCTGGGCTGGGTCTGGGGAGGGAACCTCGAGAGGTGGCGATGTGCCAGTCAGCCTTCCTGTCCCACGCACAGTCTGTCAGAGAGTATCTCCCTCTCCTCTGAGGGCATCTTTATTTGCAAAGTTAGCCAATAGTATCGGGTTTCCTGTGAGGCTGACTATCTTTAGATGCTGCTGCAGCCTCAGAAGCTCCAGGCTGGAGGCCAGCTGAGATGGGAGGGTCTGAAGTCAGGGACTCGGAAGAGCCTGGGGCAGACCCAGCGGGGCTAGGAGGGAGTGTGTTTACTTGGGGACTGTGTTACCTCTCTCACTGGGCAGCAGGCGGGAAGTAGAGTAGCTCTCTTTAGTGATGTGCCTTCAGGCAGGCCCAGAAATGGAGTCTCAGTTTTCCTGCCAATAAAAGGGAGCCCATAATACTCACCAGACAGGACTGGGGTGCAGATTAAATGAGCTAGTTTTTCTTCTCAAAGTGTGATCCCAGCTGGGAGCTTCTCAGAGATGCAGCACCTCAGGCCACCGCCACCCCAGACCTCTTAAATCAGACTGCATTTTTTTTTTTTGGATGCCTTCTAAGCTTTTTTTGCAATAAAGAAAAGTCATCTGTATTTTTTGTATTTTTTCATGTGACTCACTTTATTGTGAATTTACTTTATTGTAGTGGTCTGGGACCAAACTCACAATATTTCTAAGGTATGCTTACATTGTTTTATTAAAAAAAATTTTTTTCTATCAAAGTGTATTTGACTTACAGTGTTTCAGGTACACAGCAAAGTGATTCAGTTACACATCCATCCATCCATACATATATATTCTTTTTCAAATTCTTTTCCATTATAGGTTATTATAAGATATGAAACATAGAGACTGCATTTTAATGAAATTTTTAGGAGTTTGATATAAACACAATGAATCTGAGAGGCATTGATACAGAAAGCATCTACTGAGTGCCTGGCTCCGGGTGGATGCTTAATAATTATGGTTCTCCTCACCTCCCTCAGGGCACTTGGTGGTTCCCTGTGCCCTGCAGTCAAGCTCAAGTCCTGTATCTGAAGGGCAATAGCCCAGGCTGCTCCCGCGGAATGTGGTACCTGGCCAGGCCCTGATGTCCGGGCCGCGCCGCTGCTCCCTGCTCTGACCAGCTGGTTCTCTGACTTAATCTCAGTCACCTCGGCTGCACTGCCGCCCCACTACTTCCTTACTTGCCTAAGTCATGTTTAAGGCCAAGCCTCCTTCTGGTCTGTCTTTATCCCAGGACCTAACCAGGTTCTGGCACCAGTGGGCCTTCAGCACACATGTTCACTGAGTGGTCAGTGACCTGACCCCCCGCAAGGCCTTCCCTGGCTGCCACTGTCCTCACAGCCTGCGCCCAGCACGCCCCTGGGTCTCCTGTGGTCTCTGGAGGGTGGGGCAACCCCGTCAGCTTCCACCTCGCCTTCTCCTCATCCAGAACCAGCCGTGGTGTGACTGCAGTACCACAGGCTGGGTGGCCAGCTGGTGTTTGAGGAAGTCCGTTGCCCAGTATCCTTTCTGAGTCTCTCCCTGGCCTCAGACTCAGGCCACCTCTCCCTGCTTTTGGCCAGGCTGAAATGTGTGCCAAAAATACTCCAGAGACTGCTGCTAGACACCCCCAGGTGGGAACACAGTATAGAGGAGCTGGTCCCACTGAGGACTGGCAGACAGACTTCACTCAAACACCTCAAGCTGCAGGAAACTTCGGATACTTGAATAGTGGAGGGTGCCCCGCCTTGGGCTCCCTCTCGCGTGTTAGCGTTTGTGGACACTTTTTCTTTTCTGATTTTTGGCTGCACCACACACAGCAGGCAGGATATTAGTTCCCTGACTAGGGATTGAACCCAGGTCCCCAGCAGTAGAAGCATGGAGACCTAACCACTGTACCACTAGGGAATTCCCTATGGACACCTTTTGAGAAGGCGTGGAAGCATATTCCACCCAGACAGAGAAAACCTATGAAGTAGTAAAAACCCTCCTTAAGGAACTCTTTCTCCAAGTTAGATCGCCTACACCCTTCAAAGTGACAATGAGCCTGCTTCTGTCCCCAGTATAACCACCAGGTATCTAAAACCATTGCATGCTGTTGGCAACTATATTCATCCTGAAGACTACAGTCAACAGGGAAAACTGAGACAATGAATCACATATTGAAAGAGACCACTGCTTGCCTGGGCCAGCCCCAGTGGATCCAGGGAATTCGAAGCGGGGACGGAGTCGGCGATTAAAGAGGGATTAATTAGAAATTTAAAGGGAGATTAGGGAAGATAATATAGTGAAAAAATAGAGGAGAAAAAAGGCTGATATTCCTTGGTTTACACGGAAAGCTGATAAAGTCTCAAGACAAGAAACTTGCACCATCTACATAGGCCACTGGTGCCTGCTTGAATAGTGGAGGGTCCTCCGCCTTGGGCTCCCTCTCGCGTGGGTCTTAGAAGCCTGGGCAAATAAGTAGACACGGAGAGCCTCTGTGTTCCAAGAGATCAGCCTGAAAAAGAGAGGGAAGGAGAGGGAGAAAGAGAGAGAGTAGACCATGGGGGAGCCAGATTTCTGAGAGACTGGTCCGAGAAACTGGTCCGTCCTTTATTTTCCAGAAAAGCCTTTATACTTTTAGTTGTACATAGGGATCAATGGATAACACAAAGTTATGCAGGGTCAGCAGCCCTGACCCTTATCAAGACAAGGCTTTCTTTCTGCAAATCTTTCCATATACAAAAGGTCTCAGGTGATTTACATTATCTTCTGGACAAGAGGCCTGTTAGCATTTTATGGCTCTCTTCCTTAATGAATGTTAATCTCATTTTCCCTGATCTGCATCACGCTCAAAGTACTAAATAGTTCAGTATCAGTTCAGTCGCTCAGTCGTGTCCGACTCTTTGCAACCCCATGAATCGCAGCACTCCAGGCCTCCCTGTCCATCACCAACTACTGGAGTTCACTCAGATTCATGTCCATCGAGTCAGTGATGCCATCGAGCCACCTCATCCTCTGTCGTCCCATTCTGCTCCTGCCCCCACTCCCTCCCAGCATCAGAGTCTTTTCCAATGAGTCAACTCTTCGCATGAGGTGGCCAAAGTACTGGAGTTTCAGCTTTAGCATCATTCCTTCCAAAGAAATCCCAGGACTGATCTCCTTCAGAATAGACTGGTTGGATCTCCTTGCAGTCCAAGGGACT
>SJYQ01031761.1:70059-87412 GCA_006410935.1 Redunca redunca
GTCCTAGTGTGATTAGATTGACTAGTTTTCTGTGAGTATGGTTTCAATGTGTCTGCCCTCTGATGCCTTCTTGCAACACCTGCCATCTTACTTGGGTTTCTCTTACCTTGGGCGTAGGGTATCTCTTCACGGCTGCTCCAGCAAAGCGCAGCTGTTGCTCCTACCTTGGATAAGGGGTATCTCCTCACCGCCTCCCTTCCTGACCTTCAACGTGGGGTGGCTCCTCTAGGCCCTCCTGTGCCCGCAAAGCCACCGCTCCTTGGAAGTGGGGTTGCTCCTCCTGGCTGCCACCCCTGGCCTCGAGTGTGGGGTGGCTCCTCCCGGCCGCTGTCCCTGGCCTCGGACGTGGGGTAGCTCCTCACAGCCGTTCCTGTGCCAACACAGCCTGGCACTCTAGGCCGCTGCCCCTGACCTCAGACGTGGGGTAGCTCTTCTCAGGCGCGCTTAGTGTGCCAGCCGCAGCCGCCTGCGTTTAGTGCACCGGCCACAGTGGCCTGCACTTAGTGTGCCAAAAAAATACTAAATAAAGTTACATTATAAGATATGAAAACTTGGCAGCAAGTATTGGCTTGACAATGAAACCCTTAATCAGTTTTATTCTAATGATTTTTAACTCCTCAAAAGGCTCTACATATCCTAGAATTTTTTAAGCTTTTTGTATCTCTCGCTGCCGGCAGGCTGCAAACAATCATATTCGCAGTTGTAAAAATCCAGACAGACCTGTCAGGCAAGTTAGAAAGCTATCAGAGGGGTTTGAGCTGAGACACTCCTTTTATGCCCAGGAGACTTATTAACTAGAGCTCTAAGTTAATTTTCTTTAGAGAAAGGTGGTCGGGGATGGCCCCCCTGTAATGTTAGAAGAGTAGATGGAAAGCATAACACAGTGAAGCAGGCAGGCTCTGGTTTTGGGGGTAGTTGCTCGAGAAAGTCTGGGGGTGGGGGGAGCCCTGAGGCCTGATCCTGCCTTTGCGTTTTGTCAGGCCCCTTTCCTCATGACCTTTGCCATGGGTGGGATTCCCCATGCTGGCTCCCAGCAACTGCTGAAATAAGTCAGGAGACTAACTTGGAGTAAAGGCTTGCCAGTTGCCCTGCAATGGATTAGAGTGGCTCCCAGAAGTAAGCCCTCGGGAATATTGTGTGGTAGGCTGTGCCAGGTGTCTGCCTGGGCAGGAGAATCTGTAGAGGTCTTAAAGGACCTAGCAGTTGCCAACTATGTTGACTTAGGTGCTATATGAACTTTTGTTCGTGAGTTTGCCTCCAATACATCCACCTACCCGACTAAGATGGTACGGCACCCTTTCCAGCCCGGGGATCGAGTCCCCCTCGAAACCTGGAGAGGACAAGGGCCTGGGCATCGACTTGCTGCCAAGTGGGCAGGACCATACAAAGTGCTGCAGAACGCTTACTCCTCTGATAAATCAGCCAGGATAAGGCCATGGATTTCCCACACCCGAGTAGAACTCACTCCTCCAGAGACTGGACGGGATGAAGAAGAGCAGACTTGGCCTGATGAGTCAGGCAATATTGAGCTGCTGTTTGGAGTCAAGCCTCTTGCCAGATAACTGATGATGACTCTTGCTCTTCTCTTTGGTTTCACTAACTTTCACTACACTGGTGACAGCCACCTGTTGGAAAGGAAATGCTTTAATAAAGCTATCTCAAGGGTGGCCAAAGGGGGAAAATCACGCTCTTTTTTTGAAGATATAAAGTTCATAGGCAGAGCATCATGGGCAGCCTTATTCCAAGTTTATGTGTATGTTCAAGTGCTTGTCTAAGTGTTGTGACTGGGCCGTAAAAAGGGTATCCACATCCCCACGATTCAAACTGTTCGTGCCCAGCCTGGGACTCAGGGATACTTCCAGCCCCAAGTTGACCATTTGCATTGCACGATCACCCCGTCTTCACACCGGCTTGGTAAGAAGTGGCCAGAATGGCCCCCACCCCTTCTTGTACAGGACTGTGGAATGGACACCGACAGAGGGGAGCTGGAACAGAGAACACACCTGGTGCCACCCTGGACCCAGTCCTGTCGCTCTCAGCACTGTGCTGTTTGCTGTGCTTAGCTCTGCTGGCTCTGCACCTTGTAAAAGAATGCCGCCTACAGCCTGAAATATACGTAGCAGCCCCTTCTCAAGGCTCTGCCTCTCAGGCTTGACCTTTAAGGGTGTAACACTTTTCCATTCATATGGAGATAAAAAGATGCAGGACGTAGAATAACAGTTGTCCTGGAGGAACATTGTGACAAGACCTACCTAGCCAGCTGTAAGAACAAAGGATTATCACACCCCTTCCAGGGTCTGGCCAGCACCAAGAAGTCTGCAATAATCAGCCACACTCCATCTGCTTTTAGTGTAAAAGGATTCTTGAGTTCTCACTCAGGTAAGAAGGTTCTTTGGGACACTGGTGACCCATCTTCTTGGCTTTCCAAATGAAGCCGTTATTCCTTGTCTCCACACCTCATCTTTCAATTTATTGGCCTTTCATGTGGGGAGTGGGCTTCCCTGGTGATTCAGATGGTAAAGAATCTGCCTGCAATGCCAGAGACTTGGGTTCGATCCCTGGGTTGGGAAGATCCCCTGGAGAAGGGAATGGCAGCCCACTTCAGTATTCTTGCCTGGAGAATCCCATGGACAGAGGCTACAGTCTATGGGATCACAAAGAGTTGAACATGACTGAGTGACTAACACTTTCACTTTTTTTTCACTTTCATGTAGGGAGCAGTATAAACTTGGGCTCAGAAAACAGGGCAAAGGAAGCTTTAACTAGCCTTACTGTGGTAAATATTTTACAATCTATACATGTATCAAATCATCACACAGTAAGAGTAACTTACACATTAACACTTAAACTTAGGTAATATTATATGTCAGTTACATCCAATAAGGCTGGAAATAAATATTGGGAAAAAAAATTTAAGCAAAAAGAAAACATGTCTGTCATCCTCCAGGAGTCTCCTTTGGGTTGAAATATTTCTAAACCTCAACAGAATCAGGCAGAAGTTCTACAGGCTCATTTGCAAATTGAAGCACAAGTGTCCCTTTATTGCAAAATGAGTTTTCATTTGCAGGCTAACTCTTAGCTAGTGTTTGGTAACCACCGCTATTGGAGTTCTTGTACCTGTGCCACACATCACCAGCCTGACTCACTTGTTTGTGCACTTATTAGGTATTTACTTATTAATTAAGTTTTTTTTTAATTTTTGTGCAGTGTTGGGTTTTTGTTGCTGGACTCAGGCTGTTCTCTAGTTTTGGAGCACAGGCTATAGGGCTCAGAGGCTTCAGGAGCTATGGTGCCTGGGCTTAGCTGTTCTGCAGCACGTGGGATCTTCCTGGACCAGGGATCAAACCTGGGTCCTCTGCTTTGGCAGGCAAATTCTTAACCACTGGACCACCAGAGAGTGCCTCAGTTATTTACTAAGCACATCCTGCATGCCATACCCTGTGCACAGGGCTGGCTATTTGTAACATAAATGTGAACAGGGCAGGGTCTCTACCCAATCTCTCCGTGGTCTTGATCTGGGTTTGCCTTCCACACTTCCAGGTTGCAAAAAGAGACCGCTCTGGGGACACTGAGCGATCAGTCATTATCCAAAGGACAGGGGAGTGGCCTGTCTTGCCTCTGTCCACCTAGTGCTGTCTTCCCCCTCCTGGTGTCTCCACCTCTCCCCAGCACTCCCCGAGGCTCAGAGCTTCAAGCTGGACAGCCAGTCAGCACACACAGCCCGTCAACACACACAGCCCAGCCCACCAGGCAACCTCTGGCTGTGGGACGCCCCTCAGTCTTACTCAAAGAGCATGGCTTTGATAACCAAAGAAATCTGCAGTGGCTGCATTCTTGGGAGGGAGTGGCACATATGGTGACACTGGCAAGCCTTTAAGTTACAGTTTGGTAAAGAGCTTGCAGACCCACAAAGACTGGGAATCACATTGTCCTAGTTCAGATCCTGACCCTGCCACTCAAGCTGTCTCACTTTGGTAAAGTTATTTCTCTGAGCCTGAGTTTCCGTATTGTGAAAAATTGGGCTAATTACCCATAAGTCAAAGATAGTGTGAGGATTAGCAATGACATATGTAAAGCACGTCATATGGTGCTTGGAACATTGTGGGCCCTCAGGAAATGAAGAATTACTATTCAAGGCAAGAAGGTCCCAAACAGGGTAACAAAAAATCTGCATTCAGGGGACTCATGGAGGAAGGAACGTTTTCTTTCTAAGAGGCTCTGGTGGAAGCTTTCACCTGGGAGGACAGGCCGGAAGGACCAAGTTGTATAGAGTCAAGAGGGTGGGTGATGGGCCGCTCAACGTGCCCCCTTCTCTTGGGGGTCTCTGGGACTTTGAACACTAATGCCTATCCCCTTAAAATTGGCAATCTACTCTTCACTGCCTGTGATCCTGTTCCATCCCAGCTGCTCCCTTGATAAGGATTCTTGAGTGAGAGTGGGTTGGGAGGGACTTACAGGATCTGGGCCTGGGCTGGTTGAGTCTGTGCAGGGATCCAGGAGGCAGAGTCAGTTCTGGACTGGCTGCTGCCAAGAAGCAGGGGAATTCGGTGATTTGGAATCTAGTAAATTTTACCTGGGACGTGAGAGTATGGAAATGGGCTAGAGCTGTCCCTGGTAACAGGGCAACAATCACCAACATTGGTCCAGAGGTATACGTGGGAGGGTGGGGCTAGTCTTTCTGTGATTGTGGAGTGACCCTGTCTGAGCAGCTTTGATGTCCAGGTGAGAACTTAACAGTCAGGCAGCCAACAGGGGAGTCGCCCCTCTTGTATTAGGGAATCCAATACTGTGGAGCCCACAGAATGGGGACAATGAGAAGGGCCGTGACTGCACGTGCAGCTCCGTCCACGGTTTACAAAGCTCTCCCACAGGAATTCCCTTTCAGGGCAGGAACTGAAATCCACGGAGGTTAGAGCAACTGCAGGCATTCAGCTGGTAGGTTGAGGGGTAGTGGACAGGAAGTCCACCCCAGGTCAGAAATTTACTTACATGCAGTGTTTTGACCGTTTCTCTGCAGATTACTAAACCCAGAGTGACACCTCTGGGCAGACTCAGAGTGGAGAACCATCACTCCTTCCTAAAGGGCTTTCCTCCTGGCCTTGAGAGAACCGCAGGTGAGGGGGGAATGGAAAATGGAGGGGTTGCTGATGGAGGGGGAGGAGAGGGTTGGTGAGTTGTGTGCTTGGTGGCTCAGGCATGTCCAGCTCTTTGCAGCCCCATGGACTGTAGCCCACCAGGCTCCTATGCTCCTTGAACTTTTCCAGGCAAGAATACTGGCATGAGATGCCATTTCCTACTCTAAGGGATCTTCCCGAACCAGGGGTCGAACCTGGATCTCCTGCATTGGCAGGCGGATTCTTTACAATTTACACCTCCTGGGGAGGTTAGTGAATTATTTCCTAAATGAAAGCCTTGGGGCTCCACCTTGTGGTTATCACATGAACTGCTGGCCACAGCCTGGCTGAGGCAAGTGTGGGCAGCAAGGTCTTCTCCGGGGCTCTGAGTCAGGCAGGCCCTCTGCCAGGCAAGGCACATCATAGTCAGGAGCTCATTTGATACTCAGCCGGTTGACCTGAGAGCTGTGTGTGCTCAGCCCATCATAGAGATGATAAAACAGAGCTGAACTCAGAGTTTACCCAGGAAAAGACTGTTGAAGCTGGGCATTTAGGCCTTGCCTTGTCCAGTCTCGGAGCTGCGGGTACAGCACAGATTCTCCTTCCCAATGATGGATTTCTGAGGGCTGTTTACAGTCAGACCACCGGCTAGGCTGTGAAACTGAGGAGTCATTTTTGGACTTGATAAAGGGCTTCCTAATTTCATAAAGTGCTTTCATACTGCCTCTGTAGGCCTCCCAGGACCCCAGAAAGCAGGTTCATGAGGCATGCTTATCTCCACTTTCCAACCAAGGAAGCAGAAGTGCAGAGATCATAACAGGTGAGACATCATCATCATCTTAGTTATTAATGTGCACCCCGAGCCAAGCCCTGTGCTGAGTGCTTTGTGGTGGTTACCTTGTCTGTACGCAAAGAGCAGGTTCTGTTCCCATTTTACAGAGGAGGGTGCAAAGGCCCAGAAAAGGGCGCAGTTCAGGACCCAGAGCTGCAGTCTGACTGGACTCTGAGCGCTTGCTTAGCGCCCTGCACCGACTCGTGACTCCCTTGGGCCACAGGTCTGCTAAAAGATGAGCAGGAACTGGATTCTCTTCTCTGACGCCCTGTGCAGTATTCTTTCTACTGCACCACACTGGCTCTGATGTCCTCTTTCAGCATCTGCAGGTGATAATACACTTGGAAACTTAAGAAAAGACCAGTTACATTCAGTTCTTTGGGGAGAAAAAAATGTCGGCAAGATGAATGAGGGCAGATTCAAGGTCCNCCAGGCAAGCCCAGCTCAGCCCTCTTCTTTGGGAGCTCCCAGGCTTCTCGGGTAACAGTATCCAAGCCCTAAAAATCTCAGAGTATTTGTGCTTGTCTTGAGGACCCCCCCAACAGGGTGAAGAGGAAATGATGAAAGGGGCCAGATGGCTAGTGGGCGCAGGCACTGGGTGCAGGGAACTCCACCTCGGGGCTCCTTCCCCCCAGATGGAAGAGTATGAGCGGAAGCAGTTCTGCCCGGAAAGGTCCAGAAACCGGGCAGGGCCAGGCGGACTCAGCAGTCACCCAGTAGATGTCACCGTCCCTCCTCATCAGGCCGAGGCCCGGGGGCTGCACCCTGTTCTGAGTCCCCACTCACCTACCCCTCTTCTCAGGGAGAAGGAGCCAGTGGGGAGCATGGAGACAGGTGCAGAGACAGACACACAAACAGGCTGGCAGAAAGTAAGTGTGCCGGACGGGAGCGAGAAGGAGAGAAAGCCCAGCATCAGGAGAGGACGCTTGGCTTGAAAGACTGAAAAGGATGGTCTGAGGGAGCATTTGGAACAGGTAATGTATTCACTGAGCACCCCTCCTGCCCTCCACACTCAAAGCCTTTTGCAGGCAGACCTGAGCCATGCGCTTCTTTTACCCTGATGGATGCGCACCTCAAGGCCTACTTAGCTAGGCTTCTGCCTCATAGCAAAACATGCAGAAATGACGCTGACATTGATTCACCAAGTTTACCAAAAGCAAGGACAATGGTAAAGCACAAGAGCGAACAAGGAATCTGCTGAAGACATGGGCGGGGCGGGGTGGGGATGAGAGAGGAGGGACACAGAAGTTAAAAGGCCCAGTGGGGAGGAGAAGGATGAGGTCATGAGGCCCGCCAGGCCACTCTCCGGGGTCCTAGGGAACATCCAGTGGTCACCCACATTCAGGGCAAAGGGGGAAGCCTCTGGACAAGGGGGCCAGGTCTCAATCCTGTAACTGAATGGATTTTTCCCTGGAAAAGCTGCCTGGTTCACTTCAAGAGTTCCTCGAATTCAGCTGTGCACCTGGGCCCCCCATCGCCAGGGTGGTCTTTGGAGACACCACACTGTGGGGGACCAGGGCTCAGAAGGGTTTCTGCTCAGGTAACACCTGGCCTGGGGGAACAGCCAGGCAGACCTTCAGAAAGGCAGGCAGCTGGCACACAGAGCGTTCGTGAAACTGCCCATTCTTCTCTGTGGCTATTGGCAGCTGCTTTTCCACTGACCGTTCATTTGCCGGGTGACCGATTCTGAACAACACGTCTGGGGTGCACGGGCTGATGCTACATCTCACCGGTGATGTCATCTGGGACCTCACTGTGACCAAAGGGCACCTAGTGCGTGCTCCCTGCTCAGTGAGTCAGAGCCATACGTAAGTGTGCTTGCCTGATTTTTGCCTGTTCTAGCAGATTTATGGAGCCCTGAGCTGAGGCTGGGGTAGGACAGGGATGCAGAGTCTCTGCCTTCCAGAGACTATACCTACATCAAATCCTGGAAGGGATGAAAGACAGTGGGCTGAGGAAAAGAAAGAAAAAGGTAGACAGAAAATACAAAATAAAAGAGGGTTTCCAGGTAATATAGTCAATGAGAAAGTCTAGGGGCACCCTTCTGGTTCAGACTACCTAAGAAACTGGGTGATTATGTTAAAACACCTTTTAAAATAAATGACTGATGCAGCAGAAAAGCACAGAAAGATCTCAGAGCCTGGGATGCAAATTCAGAAAAGTGAGGAAAACCGGAGCCTGTGTCACCCTGGGCACCCTGGGGTCCCTCAGGTCGAGAGCCTGGTCTTCATGTCCTGTGCCCTTGCAGTGAGGAGACAAGGAGACAAAGGCTGGGCTGGGAAGGAGGGAGTCTGTCTGAGGCCCACACAGAGCCAGATTCCTCAAAGGACAGCCCCCTCAATGCCTGTCTTAGCTCCGTCCCTAGAAAGCAGAGGCTGACGCAAAAAGCCTGTGTAGTAATTGCCATACTGGGACGTGTGAGTCAAGGGAACAAAGTGAAGGGAAAGGGGGAGTGAGGCTGGGAGAGGAAGAACAGTACACAGAGGTTTATTCCTGAGCTGGCCACAGCTTCGTGAGAGAGTGCTCTGGTCACCAGCTCCCAGAGCCACTGCCTCTTAGAACAGTCACCTGCAGGGACAAAGGGCAAGCAGTTTAATCCTCTCTTTCTCTTGAGTCTCTCTGGTCCACGATTCGCCCCTGGGGCGTTCACTTCCCTGCATTTCTGGCTTGTGTAACATGGGCTTTCTGGGCAGCCACTGCGACAGCCAGAGGCTCCGTGGGTACAGGCAGGTCAGACCTAGAAGCACGGCTGTCACCTCTGCGGGTGCAGTGGGCATGGCAGAGGCTGCCCTACAGCCATCACCTAACCCCTGGGGATGCTGACACACTGGGACACTCCAACTGGGAAGCGGTCAGTGTTCGGAAGGCCAGCAGGGCTGAGCAGTCTGGGAAGGCACATAAGCTGGGTCAAGTATGGAATCTCTATCGAATCAGGTAGTTGATTTATAAAGGGCTATTTAGGGACTTCCCCGGTGGTCCTGTGGCTAAGACTCCATGCTCCCAACACAAGGGGCCTGGCTTGGATCCCTGGTCAGAGACCTAGATCCTGTGTGCCCCAATGAAGATCTGGTGCAGCCAAAAATTTTTTTTTAAAGGTGGGGCTATTTACAAAGGTACGGGCAAATAGCAGCTCCACGGGGACTAATGCAGCAACCTCTTCCCCACAGCATAATGGCAAAATGAACTGCTACCGCTTTTAGGCTTAAAAGGACCAAGGGCAGTAGAGGTTTCCAGAACTGGAAGCAGAGAGTCGGGTACAGCAGTTAAGGGATCTTGCTGGGAGAACCCTAATCAAGCTGAGGCAACGTCACAGGAAGGGATACAGAGGGCTACGTACCTGATGTGGTGAAAATAGATCCAAATAGGCAGAGCAGGGTGGAAAAGGTGGAATTTTAGGTAAAATTCCAAGTAATATGAGTTCACAATCCAAAATCCAAGCAAATGGAAAATCAAAACATACAGGGAACTGAGCCAGCAATGATCAGAATTAACCAAAAACATCAAACCTCGAGACCAAACCCACGAGGACTTTGGATACAGAAATTGTAAAGAAAGACTAAAACTAATGTATTAATGTATTTCAAAAAATAGTGGAATATGATGAAATAACAAGGTTGTGGAAATTAGTTTGTGTGATATAAAAAACAGTAGATATTCTGGAAGTACGAAATACAAAATGGCTAAAAGTGCAAAATGCAATGGATGAATTAAGGTTAAACTCAGGAGAAGAAGAATTTGTGACCTTTAAGAAAGCTCTGAAGATAATACCAGAATGCACTGCAAGACAAAAGGGTAGAAAAAATTAAGGAAGGTTAGGAGGCAGGGATCACAGGATGAGGAGGTATGAGCCTGTGTCTAACCAAAGTCTCAGAAGACTGTGATGGGTAAACTCAAGGATGGGCCAATGATCCCCTCCTCTTGAACTCAGCAGGACCTGCAACTCAATTCTAACCATGGAATGCAGACATGATAAAGGTGATGGCGTATCATTTCTGTGAATCACATCACGTTCGATTGTCTTCTTGCTAGCAGATTCTCAATAGACTCTTTACTCACAGGGTCTTGTCAGGAACAGAGGATGGTGCATCTTGCAAACGTGTCATAGTCTGTGGGTGAAAGAAGTTCAAGGACAGGAGAAGGTGAAAATAGCCTCAATTTAAAGATGTGATGGTAGCTGGTTCTCAGTGGGGAGAAGACAGCACAAGACGTGGGTAAGATGTCCAGTGCCATCTGTAGAATGTTTAGGAGCCATGAGCAAGTGATTGAAAAGGACAAAAGGTCATTGTCTGAAATAGGGTCTGAAGAGCAACAAGACGCGGTGCTAGAACTGAGGTTTCCAAGGCGAGGCGTGCACACAAACTTTCACTCTCTGGTATGAAAACTAATGTAGGGATGAGTTGACACCTTAGTAACAGGTGGGATTCCACTCCATCCAGGGATGGCAGATGTTAATATCATTACGGCAGAGTGCCATTGTTGAGATCTCACGGAACCAAACTTGGGTCTGCTTGCCCATCTACTGACACTGAGTTGTAGTGAAGGGAACTGCAGAGTTTATTTTAAGGTGCCAGACAAGGAGTCTGGGTAAGCTAATGCTCAAAAAAAAACCCCACTGAACTCCATGATGGGTTTCAGGGAGGGCATTTTTATAGGCCAGATGAGGGAAGGGAATTGAAGTGCATGTGTTCAGCTCTTGCACAATTTGCTGATTGGCTGATGGTGAGGTAACAGGGCAGTGTCACAGAGGCTAACATTATCAATCCTCAGGCTCCAGAAAGTCTGGAGGCTACACGTTCATGGTCATCAAGTAGTTAACTTTTTCCATTTGGTGGAGGTTTAAGCATCTGTAAAACAACTCAGGAAATTTGCAGCAGATACTGTTATCTAGGTACTTCAGAGGGTAACTATAGCAGAGGACTTGGGGGGAAGAGTCTGTCCTGGAAAGGCCCCACAGGGTCCTGCTTGGTTACAGAAAGAATATTGTTTAAAAAAGCAAAATCTTCTCCCAGCCCAGAAAACCTCTCCACAAAGGCAGCAGAGGAAGAAAACATTTTTTATTATTGAATATATATATTATATTAAACCAGAATGTGCATTTATACTATATACATACTATATTAAATCAGAATGTGATCGCATCGCAGGCAGTCTGCTCAGAGATGGCAAAGATGGAATGTAATCGCACCCCCTTATTTAGCCAAGCAGATACAGCCCCTTACATACACATTCTCGAGGTGAACAATAACTACTCCCCAGGTAAGAGGACCCAGCAGCACCTTTTGTCACACGTAGTTGGCTCCACATTTACCCAAGTACTTGGGGAGACCCCTTGTGTTGGCCTTAATCAGAGGAGAAACAAGCTTCTCATAGTACAAGCAAGAGGCCACTGGTTAGACTCTTATCCTTCCATGCAAACTGGGATACAGTTTGCTGTTTAGAAAGATGGCTCCCAGGTCCTCAGGAAATGAGCCTCAGTTATGAGGTCATTATAAAGATTTATGCACATTTGAGTCGGACAGAGAAATTCTGAAACAAAAAGGGAGAGGGGAGAAAAGTCTTTTCCCTTCTTTGCAACAAGGAGGATTAACTCTCTATTTTTATTCTGTATTTGCTCTTACACCATCCAGTGTATTTTCTGTGGCCATTTTCCCCTCACAGTTGACAACATATATTTTGATTTATTAACTGATCGTCTAAGAATCCTTAGGAGATGTTTAAATGTGTTTTTAAAATGCATGTTCAAGTGTTTTTTTTTTTTTTTTACACTATTTACAGTAGAAGAAAGTTGAAAGCAACCCAAATTCCAACATAAGGAAGCAGTTGAAAACAAATTATAGACTTCTGTATGATGAGGTATTATGCATTAAGTGGCAGTTAAGAGGAAGTTTTCAATGGAATAAAAAAAAAAACCTCGGACTTAGAAGTCTACATACAGTGTGTTGTCAACTATGAGGACCTAGGAACCATCTTTCTGAAATGTTATGTGAGGTTAAAGGAGTCAGGAGGGGAAGAGGACCAAATCCTCAACCTTCTCAACAGCAGATCAACAGAAAATAAAAGTTATAAATTGAGAAATGGTAGGACAAGCCTTTGTGACCCCATGGACTGTAGCCCACCAGGTTTCTCTGTCCATGGGCTTTTCCAGTCAAGAATACTGGAGTGGGTGGCCGGTTCCTTCTCCACAGGATCATCCTGACCCAGGGATCAGACCTGGGTCTCCCACATTGCAGGCAGATTCTTTACTACCTGAGCCACCCAGGAAGCCCCAGGATAGGCCTACTAGTTAGAAATTTTGAAGGAAATACCAGAAGGGGAAAGGGAACTAAAAGTAGTTTTTGTGATCTTTTTCTGGAGTGTGGGGCTAGCATGTGGGTTGGGGACAAGGGACAGCTATATGGACAGCTATATTCTGCTATAAATTTTGAATATTGTTTACATTTTTGGCATTATTACAGCACTAAAGGGGCTTCCCAGGTGGTACAGTGGTAAAGAATCCTCCCGCAATGCAGGAGACACAAGAAATGCAGGTTCAGTCCCTGAGTCAGGAAGATCCCCTGGAGTAGAAAATGCCAACCCATGCCAGCATCCTGGGGGTCTCCAAGAGTCAGACATGACTTGGTGTGTGCACGCACACACACTCATACACACACACAGAAAGCTAAAAATAAAAATTAAGTACAATTTAAAAATCTCTTGCATACCACTCTTCCCACCCCACCCTAGAAAAAAGCATATGAACGTTTCCATATTTCATAGGTCAAATAACTATTTTTATGTCTGTTCTGATGTTTATCTGGAAATAAAACTATTTTGATGTTCTCAATGAACCCTCTGACTCATACCAAGAGAGGTATTAGCATTTATGATCTCAGAGATTTCTACATCTCTCCCGCTCATGCGAAGGGCTTTGTAGTCCTTCTCTTCCTTTGAATTTCCCACCTCCTGGCAGTTATCAGGGGCTGGAGAGAAAGCCTATTTCACACCAGATGGTGGGCAGTGTTTTGGTAAGGGTGTGGAGATATGACTTAGTTATAAAGGGGTTGGTTAGGTAGGGTTGTCATCTGTGGCAGGTTCCTGGGTATTCCCTGAAACCTGACATTTTCACAGAGTTCTGGTGCCTCAATTTAGCCGATTTTGTCATTTATTAGCTCTGAGACCTCAGACAAGCTATTTAGCTGATGTAAGCTTCTGTTGCCACATTAATAAAATGGGAATAATAATAGAAACTGTCTTTCTTAGAGTTTTGGTGGGAATTTAATGGGATACTATATGTGCCCATGTATCTAGTGTACTGATGTGGAGTGGTCAGTACATTAGATTTGACAGCAAAGTTCCCTGCAAGCCATAAGTTAGCATACGTGGTACTAAGGATAACTCAATTCACTGTGTGTATATTTGATTTTTCTTGAGACTTTCTCTGATTCATGGGTTAATCAGAAGTGTGTTGTTTCCTTTCCAAGTATCTGGAAATTTTTCTTTTACCGATTTCTAGTTAAGTTCCATTATGGTCAGAGAGAACACTGTATATGATTTAAATTCTTTAAAATTTGTTGAGGTTTATTTTATTCACAAGGATATAGCCTCTGTTAGTATTTGATCTCTGAACTTTTCAAAAGAATGTGTATCCTGTTATTGTCGGGTGCTCTATAAATGTCAATGAGTTTCTGTTAGTTGGTGGTGGAGTTGAGCTCTTATAGATCCTGATTTTCTGTCTAGTTGCTTTATCTGTTGTTGAGGGAGGGTTGTTAAAGTCCACAATTTATCTTTTTTTTTTTTTTTAAGATTTATTTACTATTTCTGGCTGTGCTGGGTCTTCGTTGCTTGCTGCACAGGCTTTTCGATCCAGTTGCTGAGAGCGAGGCCTCCTCTGCATCTGTGATGCGCCGGCTTCTCATCGCGGGGGCTTCTGCTGCGGAGCGCAGGCTCTCGGGCGTATGGGCTTCTTTAGCCGTGGCTCATGGGCTCGGTAATTGTGGTTCCCAGGCTCTAGAGCAGAGGTCCAGTGATTATGGCACATGGGCTTAGTAGCTCCAAAGTGTATGGGATCTTCTGAGCCGGAGATCGAACCTGTGTCTCCTGCATTGGCAGGCGGATTCTTTACGGCTGAGCCACCAGGGAGGCCCCACAATTATCACTGTTGATGTGTCTTTTTCTCCTTTAGTTCTATCAGGTTTTGCTTTCTGTGTCTTTCAGCTCTGTTCACTGGCACATACACAATTACAAATGCGATGTCTTCTTGGTGGATTGACCCTTTTATCATAGCATCACAGTAAATTAAAATCTAGAAGAGCTCAACTGTTTTATAGTAACAGGAAGTGTGAAGTGAAAGCTTCTCAGTCATGTCCAACTCTTTGTGACCCCATGGACTATAGAGTCCATGGAATTCTCCAGGCCAGAATACTGGAGTGGGTAGCCTTTCCCTTCTCCAGAGGATCTTCCCAACCCAGGGACCAAACCCAGGTCTCCCACGTTGGAGGCGAATTCTTTACCAGCTGAGCCACAAGGGAAGCCCGTAATAACAGGAAGAAGATCCTGAAAAAGATCCTAAAGAAGTATGGTTAGTAGGCAGTGGGTGCTTTCTATGTACCCAGCTGCCTAAAGATACAGCTGTGAACTCATTTTACAGGTAAGGTACCTGTGTACTGGGTCCAAGTTCCACAGGTGGGATGTGGCTGAGTTGGGATTCAAGCCCAGGTTGAGGGCACCCAAAGCTACCACTGTTCATTCCCATCTCTTCTTTTCCACTTGCCTCTTTCCAATCACTCATTTCTGGTGAAACCTGTGTCCTTTCAAGGCCTGTCCCTTGGCAGCTGTTTCACAGCGAGACCGTGGAAGGTGGAAGTCAGAGGGACCCACGCTGGAGCCGTGCTGCCAGATTCCAAATCCTGTCTGGATTAGCCAGGTGACCTCAGCATGTTACTCAACTTCTTTTTATTCTTCACTTATAAAATGGGCATAATACCGGACTTGATTCATAGAGCTGCTAGAAGATTGAGTAAGTTGGTATTTGTAAAGCTCCTAGAACAATGCCTGATATGATAAGTATTCATCAAGTCCTTGCTGTTATTCCTCCCACACCATTACATAAATGGTCTCTTTTCATGGAACTGTCTTTCCCCATTGTCAACCATATTCAAGATTTTTTTTTTTTTACATTTACCCCTGGCCCACTGTCACTTGTCTCCAGGTATGTGTGCATCCAATTTAAAAAATAGGAATGTGTACCGGACTGAGCAGGAAGCCTAGATTCTCACAGGTGCTTAGTAAATGAGTGCAGTTTTGAGCTGTTAGGGGAGAGGACTCCCTTTAACCCTCAGAATAGTTCTATAAGGCAAATCCATATTTGTTATTCCTACAAGTAAGAAATGTGAGGAAAGGGGAGGGTGAATAATTTTGCCCCAGGGCACGTGGCTAATCATAGATAGGTTTTTTTTTAATGTTTATTCATTCATTTATTTGCAGCCGTGCTGGGCCTTCATTGCTACGCAGACTTTCCTCTGGTCGTGGGGAGTGGAGGCTCCTCTCGTTCCACTCTGTGGGCTTCTCAGTGTGGTGGCTTGTCTTGTTGCGGAGCATGGGCTCTACCCCGCGGCCTTCAGTACTTGCATCTGGGCTCAGTAGTTCTGGCTCCCGGGCTCTAGAGCACACGCTCAGTAGTTATAGTACTTGGGCTTAGTTGCTCCAC
Source organism: Redunca redunca (assembly GCA_006410935.1). Lineage (NCBI taxonomy): Eukaryota > Metazoa > Chordata > Mammalia > Artiodactyla > Bovidae > Redunca > Redunca redunca. The sequence goes on from SJYQ01031761.1 coordinate 85,691, forward strand.
GGTATGTCGGATCTTCCCGGATCAGGGATCGAACCCTTGTCTCCTACATTGGCAGGCAGCCTGTTTACCACTGAGCCACCAGTGAAGCCCAGAGGTAGGGCTTTGAATCAGGCTGTTGCTCCAGTGTGTGTCCCTTCACCTCTGCCTTATTCTTCTCCCAGGAAAACAGCTTGTGCAGGATGGACCAGAAAATGGACAGCGTCACCAGAGTGGGGATTGTTCAAGGAACAAGTGCCTGGAGAGAGCAGCAAAGCTATTACTGTAGTCCTAGTGGGACATGCTATGGAGTCAGATATATTTTGAAGGTTGAAACAACAAGACGTGCTAGTGGGTTGGAGGTACAGGGTGAGGCAAAGAGAGGAGTTAATGGATTATGATTCTTTCTGTCTTATTTTTATGGACTATAATTGCTTTACAATCTATCTTAGTTTCTGCTGCACAGTGAAGTGAAACAGCCGTATGTATACATATTGGCCCTCCTTCTGGGGCCTCCCTCCCACCACTTCCCCCCATAGAATATTACTCCACCCTTAAAAGGAATGAAGTAGGGTCATTTGCAGAGAAAATAGATTCTGTTTTTCACTTGAGCATGGGAGATGCAGATGTCGTTTGTGCAGAGACGAATCCCAGGGAGATTACCAAGATACCAGTCACCAGACTCACCAGTCTCTCACCCCTGGAGATCCCCAGCCCCACAAATGCCCCAGCCTGGCCTCCTACCCCCACACAACCTCTCTTTAGCTCTGGAAAGTGAGGGGGCAACACAAAATTCTCAGCTTCCTGGGACAGGACCCCACCGTCCAGCCAATAGGAAGTGATTTGGGGTCCACCTTGGGCTCTGCACCAAGGCCTCATGGGAAAGGACATAACCTTAGCCTCAGATTACTCTGATTGACTGTGCTCAGACCCTGAATGGACAGCAAATACCCTTGACATCCATTCAGTTCAGTTCAGTCGCTCAGTCATGTCCGACTCTTTGTGACCCCATGAATCTCAGCACACCAGGCCTCCCTGTTCATCACCATCTCCCGGAGTTCCATCATCCATCCATCTCATCCTCGGTCGTCCCCTTCTCCTCCTGCCACCAATCCCTCCCAGCATCAGAGTCTTTTCCAGTGAGTCAACTCTTCGCATGAGGTGGTCAAATTATTGGAGTTTCAGCTTTAGCATCAGTCCTTCCAAAGAAATCCCAGGGCTGATCTCCTTCAGAATGGACTGGTTGGATCTCCTTGCAGTCCAAGGGACTCTCAAGAGTCTTCTCCACAGTTCAAAAGCATCAATTCTTCGGCGCTCAGCCTTCTTCACAGTCCAACTCTCACATCCATACATGACTACTGGAAAAACCATAGCCTTGACTAGACGGATCTTAGTTGGCAAAGTAATGTCTCTGCTTTTGAATATACTATCTAGCTTGGTCATAACTTTTCTTCCAAGGAATAAGCGTCTTTTAATTTCATGGCTGCAATCACCATCTGCAGTGATTTTGAAGCCCCCCAAAATAAAANATGGGACCGGATGCCATGATCTTTGTTTTCTGAATGTTGAGCTTTAAGCCAACTTTTTCACTCTCCTCTTTCACTTTCATTAAGAGGCTTTTTAGCTCCTCTTCACTTTCTGAAGATACCCCACGCCCAAGGTAAGAGAAACCCAAGTAGATGGTAGGTTTTGCAAGAGGGCATCAGAAGGCAGACACACTGAAACCATACTCACAGAAAACTAGTC
>SJYQ01031773.1:4297-19526 GCA_006410935.1 Redunca redunca
ATTCCAGATGTTCAAGCTGGTTTTAGAAAAGGCAGAGGAACCAGAGGTCAAATTGCCAACATCCACTGGATGATTGAAAATGCAAGGGAGTTCCAGAAAAACATCTATTTCTGCNAGAGAGTTCCAGAAAAACATCTATTTCTGCTTTATTGACTATGCCAAAGCCTTTGACTGTGTGGATCACAACAAACTGTGGAAAATTCTAAAAGAGATGGGAATATCAGACCACCAACCTGCCTCCTGAGAAATCTGTTTCAGGTCTGAAAGCAACAGATAGAACTGGATATGGAACAACAGACTGGTTCTAAATAGGAAAAGGAGTATGTCAAGGCTGTGTATTGTCACCCTGCTTATATAATTTATATGCATAGTACATCATGCAAAATGTTGAGCTGGATGAAGCACAAGCTGGAATCAAGATTGCTGGGAGAAATATCAATTACCTCAGAGATGACACCACACTTATGGCAGAAAGTTAAGAACAACTAAAGAACTTCTTGATGAAAGTAAAAGAGGAGAGTGAAAAAGTTGGCTTAAAGCTCAACATTCAGAAAACTAAGATCATGGCATCTGGTCCCATCATTTCATGTCAAATAGATGGAGAAACAGTGGAAACTGTGTCTGACTTTATGTTTTTGGGCTCCAAAATCACTGAAGATGGTGACTGCAGCTTGCTCCTTGGAAGAAAAGCTATGACCAACCTAGACAGCTTAGCAAAAGGCAGAGACTTTACTTTGCCAACAAAGGTCCATCTTGTCAAAGCTATGGTTTTTCAAATAGTCATGTATGGATGTGAGAGTTGGACTCTAAAGAAAGCTGAGCACCAAAGAATTGATGCTTTTGAACTGTGGTTTTGGTGAAGACTCTGAGAGTCCCTTGGACTGCAAGGAGATCCAACTAGTCCATCCTAAAGGAGATCAGTCCTGAGTGTTCATTGGAAGGACTGATTTTGAAGCTGAAACTCCAGTATTTTGGCCACCTGATGGGAAGAGCTGACTCATTTGAAAAGACCATGATGCTGGGAAAGATTGCAAGCAGGAGGAGAAGGGAAGAGGACAGAGGATGAGATGGTTGGATGGCATCACTGACTCAATGGACAGGTGTTTGGGTAAACTCTGGGAGCTGGTGATGGACAGGGAGGCCTGGCATGCTGTGGTCCATGGGCTCACAAAGAACTGTACACGACTGAGTGACTGAACTGAACTGAAGCAAGGCAAGGTTGAGGGTGGGTTGGCCAATGGGTATACTTAGAAACAGAGAAGTCCTGGAATCCTGCTCTTGAAGTCAGAGGAAGCATTTGAGGAACTGAGAGTTTTACACATGCAGACTAAAATCTCGTTTTGCAAGAGGCAAGCTATTTACTCTTGGTTTATTGCAAGCATTTGAAGCTGTCATTGAGAGAGAAAATATGACCTGTGAGGTTTCATGACATATATAAAACCTTACCCATTTTTCTAGTTACTCTCATATGTTTAGTCATTTAATGAAACAAGGTTTATTGGGAGATAAAACACCACTACCACTATATGCACAAACAGATAAATCAATAACTAACTCTTCAGTCAAATGCCTTATTACACAAAATTCATCTGTTTCTTTCCAAATCAATTATTTGTACATTTGGAATTTGATTTCTTTGCAAGATAATAATTGGTTGTTTAAATCAGTATAAGTTGCTATTGAATACAATCTTTCCTTTACTGGACCCATTGTCTTTTGAAGATGGAATTTTAAGAAGTAAGGAGTTATGCAGAGTGAAGTAAGTCAGAAAGGGAAAAAATGTCATATATTAGCACATATATATGGGCTCTATAAAAATGGTGCTAATGAACCTGTTTGTAGGGCAGGGATAGAGATACAGTCATAGAGAACAGTCTTGTGGACACAGCTGGGGAAGGAGAGGGTAGGACGAATTGAGACAGTCGTGTTGACTATGTGTAAAATAGCTAGCAGGAAGCTGCTGTTTAGCACAGCGAGCTCAGCCCAGTGCCCTGTGATGACCTAGAGGGATGGGATCGTGGGGGAGGGATGTTCAGGAGGGAGGGGATATGTATACACTTATGCTGACTCACATTGCTGTATGAGAGAAACCAACACAACATTGTAAAGTAATTATCTGCCTGTTAAAAATAAAAACAAACAAAAAAAGGAGTTGATTATTCTTTGTTTGCCTTTTGATATTGTTAAATCAATTAAACAAGAAGGCCATTAGCCTGAGGTGGCTTTAATGCCCTGGTAACCTGTGTAAGCAAACCAAATCTAGGTCTGTAAGGGCCTCAAAGTTATGAAATTTAAACCTAAGGACAATCAGCACAAACAGCCAACTAAAGGTTCAGGCTATAACCAGTCAATAATTTATTTATTTTGCTTCTGCTGTCTTTCTATAAAAATCTTTCCTCAAGCTACTGCCGGTGGCATGCTTCTAACTGTTTCTTGTTTGGTTCCACCTGATTCAAATTTTTTTTTTTTTTTCCTCAGATAAACTCTTAAAATGTTGAATATGCCCTCAGTCTACCTTTAAACAGTATTAACTGATTTTCCACTTCTCATTTCCCTAGTCAGGCTACAGCATTTGCTAAATCATGTATTCTTTGATTTTGATTTTTCCTTGTGATTTTGAACTATGATACTGAGTGGAGGATTAATTCTTCTTCTATGTAATGTACTAGTTGTATCTTTCTTATGACAGATATCCTTATGATATAAGGAATTAAATGAGTTAGCATAGGTGAAGTGATAAAGGAGCTCCTGACACATAAACAGGCATTCATAGGACTTCCTTGGAGGTTCAGTGGTTAAAACTCCATGCTTCCATTGCAGGGTCACAGGCTCAGTACCTGGTGAGGGAACTAGGATTGCTCATGCTGCTGCTGCTGCTGCTGCTAAGTAGCTTCAGTCGTGTCTGACTCTGTGTGACCCCATAGATGGCAGCCCACCAGGCTCCCCCATCCCTGGGATTCTCTAGGCAAGAATACTGGAGTGGGTTGCCATTTCCTTCTCCAATGCATGAAAGTGAAAAGTGAAAGTGAAGTCGCTCAGTTGTGTCTGACTCTTAGCAACCCCATGGATTGCAGCCTACCAGGCTCCACTGTCCATGGGATTTTCCAGGCAAGAGTACTGGAGTGGGGTGCCATTGACTTCTCCAAGTATTGCTCATGACACATGGCCAAAAAAAGAAAAAAATAGATACTCAATATAAATTGGTTATAGTTATTGTTTTATCTGAATAATAGCAATAACCTCTAATTTTTTTTTCAGAAATCTAGCTCTCCCTGCAGTCTTTTCTTCACAGAACAAGTCAGAGTGATCCTTTTTAAGGTGCAAATATGTTACTATTGTATTTGCTCTTATTGCTTTACTGTAGTAGCTCCCTGTACCTCACAAGATACAGTCTGAATTCATTATTGTGATCTGGTTTCTCTTTAGTTTTCCTGCCTCATTTTATAATTCCTCTACTCAAAAGCCACAACATCTTGATTTTACTTATAATGTTACAAACAGGAATTAGTGCCTTCAGCTTTTAAAAAATCAGTTAATTCATAAATTAATTGATTAAATTATCCCTTACAATAACTCCATATATAAATTTAGTTATTTTAACTCCCTTAAGTATTTCAAACTGCATTTAAAAATTTTAAATATCTTGGTCTCAGACACTTTAAAAAGCGAGTAAGTGTGCTTTTTTGTTAAAATATGCATAACTTAAAGCTTACGACTTTTACCATTTTAAAGTGTATATTAAGTACATTCATGTTGTTGTATAAATAAACTTTTAAGTAATGCATTAAAAAGTCCTAATTAAACTTAAAAGCTTCTGCACAACAAAGGAAACTATAAGCAAGGTGAAAAGACAGCCTTCAGAATGGGAGAAAATAATAGCAAATGAAGCAACTGACAAACAACTCAAAAATATACAAGCAACTCCTACAGCTCAGTTCCAGAAAAATAAATGACCCAATCAAAAAAATGGGCCAAAGAGCTAAATAGACATTTCTCCAAAGAAGACATACAGATGGCTAACAAACACATGAAAAGATGCTCAACGTCACTCATTATCAGAGAAATGCAAATCAAAACCACAATGAGGTATCATTCATGCCAGTCAGAATGCCTGCTGTCCAAAAGTCTACAAGCAATAAATGCTGGAGAGGCTGTGGAGAAAAGGGAACCCTTTACACTGTTGGTGGAAATGCAAACTAGTACAGCCATTATGGAGAACAGTGTGGAGATTCCTTAAAAAACTGGAAATAGAACTGCCTGATGACCCAGCAATCCCACTGCTGGGCATACACACCAAGGAAACCAGAATTGAAAGAGACATGTGTACCATGATGTTCATCACAGCACTGTTTATAATAGCCAGACATGGAACCAACCTCGATGTCCATCAGCAGATGAATGGATAAGAAATCTGTGGTACATATACACAATGGAGTATTACTCAGCCATTAAAAAGAATACATTTGAATCAGTTCTACTGAGGTGGATGAAACTGGAGCTGATTATACAGAGTGAAGCAAGCCAGAAAGAAAAACACCAGTACAGTATACTAACACATATATATGGAATTTAGAAAGATGGTAACGATAACCCTGTACGTGAGACAGCAAAAGAGACACAGATGTATAGAACAGTCTTTTGGACTCTGTGGGAGAGGGTGAAGGTGGGATGATTTGGGAGAATGGCATTGAAACATGTATCATATCATATATGAAATGAATTGCCAGTCCAGGTTCAATGCATGATACAGGATGCTTGGGGCTGGTGCACTGAGATGACCCAGAGGGATGGTACGGGGAGGGAGGTGGGAGGGGGGTTCAGGACGGGGAACACATGTATACCTGTGGCGGATTCATGTTGATGTATGGCAAAACCAATATAATATTGTAAAGTAATTAAAAAGAAATAAAAAGTCTTTCTAAGCATTTTAATTTTATAAATCTGATAAACCAAACCTGTAAATGTAGATTCTTTTAAAAATGCATATTCTTTCAACAAACTTAATTCTTTTATGCCCTTTACTGATGCGAAGAACTGACTAATTTGAAAAGACGCTGATGCTGGGAAAGACTGAAGGTGGGAGAAGAAGGGGTTGACAGAGGATGAGATGGCTGGATGGCATCACCTACTCAGTGGACATGAGTTTCAGTAAACTCCAGGAATTGATGATGGACAAGGAGGCCTGGTGTGCTGCAGTCCATGGGGTCACAATGAATTGGACATGACTGAGCGACTGCACTAAACTGAACTGATGCCCCTTACATTAAGATAATAATATCAATTAGATATTTCAGTTTTAGATGATAAGGCTATTATGTCAGATTATCTCAAACATTTGGAACTGTTAAATATGCTGTGAAACAAAATGTTTCAGGCAATTTAGTTATGAGAATGTGTGAAGGTTTTATTATCGTCTTGATGCAAAGGAATAGGGTCCTAGTAGACCAATTAAAACACTCATTTGAGCTGCATGATCAAGGTTAGACTTGTCAAGAAAAAACTTAAAAGATTTAGAAACAGGCATAAGAGATGACTGTCCTTTTAAAGGAGTGTTGAGTATTCCCTTCAGAGGTTATTTGACTTTATAGGACTGTGCAACTTTGATTGTCTTTCTACAACAATTTCCAAATCTGTAGGGAAAAAATTAGGTTGTAGAAAACTTGCACTTTTCAAATTATTCTCATTCATAGAACTGCAAATAAATTATGTGCTATAGAGACACAACTTGATGCCAAAAACTTGGCCTCTGTGCACCACTGCCAAATCAAATCTCAGAGACAGAGTTTTGGGTGTAGAAGAAAAGAATGACTTTAGTGCTTTTTTGGCAAAGGGGAACAGAGTGGGCTCATGCCTCTCAAAAACTGTGTGTCCTCATCAGAAAGGACATGAGGAATTTTATAATAATGTTTCGAAGGTTGGGTTGCTGATAAGGATTAAGGTGTGTGCAGGGCCTGTACTTCTTAATCTGGTCTCAGGCAGTTTTCTGTGGATGAAGAAGAACATCTTCCATTTGTTGGGGGTTTTAGTTCTGTAAAGAGGTAAAAAATAATGTTATGTGTGTCACCCGCATAACCAGGGCCCTGCCGAAGGCTGCCGAATTGCTTCTAAACTGCTCCTCCCTTGTCTCCACATCACCTCCCTTCTCTGCTTATTGTTGTTCAGTCGCTGAGGTGTGTCTGACTCTTTGTGACCCCATGGACTTCAGCACGTCAGCCTTCCCTGTCTTTCACTGTCTCCTGGAGTTTGTTCAAACTCATGTCCATTGAATCGGTGATGCCATCCAACCATCTCCCCCTGCTCTGACTAGCAACAGTTCAGATTTGCCCTTTGAAACTCAGGGAAGGTCATGGAGGCTGGATTATATTCCTTACAAACAGGAAACAGGGGACACAGAAAGGCTTTTGTACCCAGCAACTCCATAGGGTCCTGCTCTGTTTCAAACTCATTTCTACTCTAAAAAGATCATCTCAAACATTGTTTTTTAAATTATTAATCAGTCTTCATTTATTGGAAAATTCATTTTAGCAGTCCTGATTGCTTGTGTGTATATCTATGTTTCAAATTCTCCTTTGAATCAGTTTTAACAACGTATCGATTTTTCATTAATAAGTTAAATAAAAATTTTGTCAGTATCCATTTTTATCTTTTAATGAATATTCTTAGTTTTTTAAGTATCCATACTTCAGTACATTAGATTTTTTTAAAATGTCTCATTAAGCTTCTTGACTGACAATTGATAGTATCCTGAGAATGAACTGGTCACTGGTAGAACAAACTTGAATCCATATAAAGTTCATCAGCAAATTGTTTATGCATTTGGTAAAAAGTAGGAATTTAAACCAGAGAAGGCAATGGCACCCCACTCCAGTACTCTTGCCTGGAAAATCCTATGAACGGAGGAGCCTGGTAGGCTGCAGTCCATGGGGTCGCTAAGAGTCAGATACGGCTGAGCGACTTCACTTTCACTTTTCACTTTCATACATTGGAGAAGGAAATGGCAACCCGCTCCAGTGTTCTTGTCTGGAGAATCCCAGGGACGGGGGGCTGCTGTCTATGGGGTTGCACAGAGTCGGACACGACTGAAGTGATTTAGCAGCAGCAGCAGGAATTTATTCACAGAGGAAGTTGTAAATTACAGCATGGAAAACGTCTTTATTTCAGACCAGTTTTGGAAAAGAATTACAAACTTTTACAATTCTTCTAAAAATCATTCCTAATATATCTGGGGCTGCAAAACCAATTACCCAGCTGAAAAACTGCTATTACATATATATCAGTATTATCATACAAACTCAGGTTGTTTCTCCAGGACAGACCCCAGAGCTATTCATCACCTGGTCAGAAAATTGTAAATGAGAGTCATCCTAACTGCAGAAACTGCGATTAAGGCATATCACAGAAATGTCACAGGTGGTAATCAATCCTATCATCTTTGTTCTTCCTTTTTCAGAAAAAAACCCTGACCCAAGCACCAAGTTGGAGTGGATCTGAGGCTACCTCTCACTTCCATTCTTGAAAGTGAAAGTGAAAATGTTAGTCGCTTAGTCATGTCTAACTCTTTATGATCCCGTGGGCTGTAGACCATAGAGGACAGGCTCCTCTGTCTATGGGCTTCTCCAGGCAAGAATATTGGAGGAGTTTGCCATTTCCTTCTCCAACTCCCATGCTTGGCACCCCGCAGTAAACACTGTACTTTCCTTCATACAACCCGACTTCGGTAGACTAACTTTGCTGCAAGGCAGGCAAGCAGACCTGCATTAGGTTTATTCTGTAACACATCTCTGGCTGTCTGGAGTAGAGCCTCAGGATGCTTCAGCCCAAGTCACAGGTAAGGATGCTGAACACCCTTTTTATAGGAGGCATGCTAGTAGGCTACAGCCTATGGGGTCACAGTTTTTTTCAAGCCTTGCTTTTTTCTGTGTGAATATAATATATATACCAAATATACCTTTGCTTTTTATGTCTTTCTACTTTTCATCCCCTAATTTTGATAGATAGAACTGCTCACTCTTTTAACTATTATAGCTAACCTCTTTGCTGCAAGGTTGCATTCAACAAATCTTTTTATTGTCCAGTTTGATTCTTCATTCTTAACTTGCTCACTTAATGCCATTCTTCCATTGACATCCATCTTCAAATACTCAGTTTCATGCAAAACGACTTTCATTTCCTTAGCACATCAGGCTGTCTCTTGCTCTCAGCTCTTGTACCAAAATCTGGATTTCCCTGTCCCTGCTTCTGAGATGAACTTCCTATTAAAAGCTTTTCCTGCTTTGAGATTCAGGGTTCCTATCACAACTGTATATATCTCTCCTGTAGTGTTCATCACACCATCTTATAAATACCTATTTCCTTGCCTGTTGTCTCTACTAGGCTTTAATCTTCTAGAGAATGGTAACAATGTCTTGTTCACTACTGCAACTTTCACCATAAACAGAGGAACATAGAAGGTGCTCAATACACATGTCTGAGGAAAAAAAAAAACATGAAGTTCAAGGACCAGCTCTGAGATTTCAGTGCTATATTCTGATTTAATTTTAAAAAAGATTGAACATTATTGCCTAAATCCATGCTGTCAAGGGCTTTCTTGGTAGCTCAGACAGTAAAGTGTCTGCCTGCAATGCAGGAGACCTGGGTTCAATCCCTGGGTTGGGAAGATCCCCTGGAGAAGGAAATGGCAACCCACTCCAGTACCCTTGTCTGGAAAATCCCATGGATGGAAGAGCCTCGTAGGCTACAGTTCATGGGTTCGAAAAGAGTTGGACATGACTGAGTGGCTTCACTTTCACTTTTCATGCTGTTGAAGCAACTAAAGTATCTAAGGCAGCTTTTAGTAGGATTTCTGCTAGTCATCATTTATATTAGCCTTATCTAACTCATTCTTCATTACTGGTGGTGTTGAATCACTACCTCTTTTATACAGCTATACTGAAGATATGCTGGCAAAAGATACTGTGGTCTTATTAGAAATGCTTATAGTACTGGATGAGCAATCTAAAAACAAAGATCAAATTTTCTATTGCCAGGAAAACGACAGCATCTCCTCTCTGCCCACACAGATGGAAGATTTATAGCATAATAAATGATGAAATAATTTCAAGACATCATGTATCTTCAGCTGCTAGTTAGGTGTTTTCTACCGCAGGCAGACACATGCTTTCAGAGTTTGCTGGTGTTAAAGGGAGGCTCTGATTACAGATCATTTCCATAGATGAAGACTGGTTCCTATACTTTTCATTTTGTTTTGCTTTTTAAAAAACTTTCTTTTGAAAATTTGCTTTGAACCACTCAAAATTTCCAGCGATGGTGCAGCAATCCAGTTGGCTATGGCCTGGAGACTAACTAAAAACAGTTAGCACTTAATGGTTAGCTGTGATTTTCAGTGTGTCGATCACATGTGATTGTACCATGTTTCTGCTGAGTGACTCCCTGGTCAGTGACAGTCCCAGATGCAGTTGCTGCATTCTTGGAATCACCATAGGAACAAGCTAAATGTGTTTATTATGATTCTTTTTTTTAGCTATGATAAATGTTCAGGTAACACACAAATCATGAAAACAGTTAATGACAACAGATGCTACCAATTACTTTTGTAGTTCTATATTTGAAACAAAGATTGAGGGTTGAATATGTGTATCAAATAGAATTTCTTTTTTCCTTTTATATTTAAATTTGTGAGGAAATGTTTGCTGAAAGAAGTGAAATACTGCAAAACAATCATTCAGTGTTTGAAATTGTTGTGCAGACAACTTCACAGTTCTAGTGTCAGGGAAAGAGTTGATACCCAATATCATATTACCTTGTGTGGTTATGACTTATGATCATTGTGTTTTGAAGGGTGAGATTTGGCTTTGAGATCGAGAGAGCTGTCACAAAGATTTCTCCAAAGAACATTTTAAGAAGACATCAGTAAGAGTCTTAGGGACTTCCCCGGTGGTCAGGGAGGTGATTAAGTGATTGAGACTCCTCATTTCACCGAAGGGTGCACAGGTTCCATCCCTGCCTGGGAACTATGATCCCACATGCCAACTGGCATGGCCAAAAAGAGAATCCTCTTCATAACTGTGAGTTGTTTGTTTTGGACGCTGGAAATGTTTGGCATGTATTTTGTATAATCCTGTCCCTTTTCAAACCAGCTGCCAACCTAACAAGGATTTTTAAAATGGATTTTACTTTGGTACCATATCTCACATAACTAATGAAAATATTGTCTTACTACCTATTCTGATGATGAGAAAATACCTGTAGAGTGAAACTAGTTAGCTAGCAACAAATGCTGTCTCATAATCCATTAATATAAAATACTATTACTATATTATAAAAGCAACTAATATTTTCTTTTTTCTTCTAGTTATTGTCTATCTTCACACAGAATGTTAGACACTAGAAAAAATAATAGTTATTTTAATTCTACTTTTAAAAATTCTCAATATTAACAAATATATGTTAACCCTTTCAGGATGGGGATGAGGAGAATGATTAAGTACCCCAAGGACTAGGAAAGGCTAATCTGAAAGGTAACAACTACTTTTAGAAACACTAAATGGGCTGCTCTCATCCTCTAGAATGTCCCTCAATGATCCTTGCCTCTTGGTGTTTATGTATCAGGGTTGGTGAGTGCAGCCAGCAGAATTGTGCACTAGTCATGATATGTTACCTCCAAGGTGAACTTTTAAAAGACATTGCTCTTCTGTCCTCCAGCACTCCTCTCTCTTGTACCCCAGTGCAAACCAACTGCCATGTCATGAGGAGGGGCCCATGTGATAAGGATCTGAGAGCCCTGGCCAATAGCCAGTAAGAAAGTGCAACCCTTTGCTAGCAGCCATATAGACAAGCAATTTGAGAAGCACATCCCTCAGCCCCAGTCGAGCCTTAAGATGATTTTTTACTCCAGCTGTCATCTGAACTGCAACCTCATGACAGCCTCCGAGCTAGAGCTGCTCAGTTAAACTATTTTGGAATTCCTGATCCACAGATAATGTGAGATAATAAACATTTGTGGGTTTAAGCCACTGAGTTTTGGAGTGATTGTTTCCATAGCCATAAACCGCCAATATAAAAACTATCAGGAATCATACATTGGTTACCCACAACTCCACATCTGTCTGCACACGTACACTTGTACATTCATAAAACTGCATAACATCCTCATCTACTTACATTTTTAAACCTTGGCAACTCCCTACTTTTCCTTCCTGATAAGATATAGAAAGAGGTATAAAGAATCAATTTTGTGGTAAGCATTTGTGTTAGCACCTCAGGAATTAGAGATCATGGCATGTGAATGTTATACTGGTGTGTGTGGTGTGTGTGTAGGGGCTAGACTCCCTGTCAGGATACATCCTGGCAGAGGGATAGAATGGGTCCTTGAATGACTCAGTCACACAACTGGGGCAATAAGAAATAAAAGTTATCTCAATCAAAGATAGGCAGCTCAGTTCCAAGGACCATTCTGTTGGTTTCTTCTTGTGTGATTCTCTGGAATGTTCAAAGTATATTTTTCCTAAGACTGTCATAACATAATATCACCACATAACTAGATGGCTTAACATAACAATCACCACAGACTAGATGGCTTGCAACAGCTGAAATGTATTTTCTCACAGTTCTAGAGGCCAGAAGTCTGAAAGCAAGGTATCTGCAGGTCATGCTCCATCTGCAGACTCTAGGGGAGAAGCCTTCCTTATCTATTCTAGCTTCTTTTGATTCTAGGCATTCCTTAGCTTGTGTGTGTGTGCTCAGTTGATCAGTCATGTCCGACTCTTTGCAAGCCCATGGACTATATAGCCCACGAGGCTCCTCTTTCCATGGAATTTTCCAGGCAAGAATATTGGAGTGAGTTGCTATTTCCTACTAACAGGGGATCTTCCCAACCCAGGGATTGAACCTGTGTCTCCTGTATATTTTTTACCACTGAGATTCTCTGGCTTATGGCAGGATAAATCCCGTCTGTGCTTCTATATTTAGCCTTGAGTCTTCTTCCTTGCATCTTTTTGTATCCTCTCTTCTTATAAGGATATCTGTCAGTAGATTTAGTTCAGTTCAATCACTCAGTCATGTCTGACTCTTTGTGACCCCATGGACTGCAGCACGCCAGGCTTCCTGTCCTTCACCAATTCCTGGAGCTTACTCAAACTCATGTCCATCAAATCAGTGATGCCATTCAACCATCGCATCCTGTGTCATTCCCTTCTCCTCCCACCTTCAATCTTTCCCAGCAGCAGGGTCTTTTCAAATGAGTCAGTTCATCGCCTCAGGTGGCCGAAGTATTGGAGTTTCCGCTTCAGCATCAGTCCTTCCAATGAATATTCAGGACTGCTTTCCTTTTGGATCTCCTTGCAGTCCAAGGGACTCTCAAGAGTCTTCTCCAACACCACAGTTTAAAAGCATCAATTCTTTAATGCTCAGCTTTCTTTATAGTCCAACTCTCACATCCATACACGACTATTGGAAAAATCAGAGCTTGGACTAGATGGACCTTTGTTGTCAAAGTAATGTCTCTGCTTTTTAATATGCTGTCTAGATTGGTCTTAGCTTTTCTTTCAAGGAGCAAGCATCTTTTAATTTCATGGCTACAGTCCCCATCTGCAGTGATTTTGGAGCCCCCCAAAATAAAGTCTGTCATTGTTTCCCCATCTACTTGTCATGAAGTCATGGGAGTAGATGACATGATCTTAGTTTTCTGAATGTTGAGTTTTAAGCCAACTTTTTCACTGTTCTCTTTCACTTTCATCAAGAGGCTCTTTAGTTCTTCACTTTCTGCCATAAGCTTGGTGTCATCTGTGTATCTGAGGTTATTGATATTTCTCCCAGCAATCTTGATTCCAGCTTGTGATTCACCCAGCCCGGCATTTCGCGTGTGTACTCTGCATATAAGTTAAATACGCAGGGTGATAATATACAGCCTTGACGTACTTGGTTCACTCTAAATCCAGGATGATCTCATCTCAATATTTTTAGCTTAATTACATATACAAAGACCCCTTTTCAAAATAAAGTCCTCTTTACAGATTCCTGATTAGAATTAGGATATATCTTTTGGAGGTCCCTACTCATAAAGTCACCCACTGAATGAAGCAAGAATGGGATTTCTCCATAGGCTATGGTGGCTTGAAGGCTTCTGTTTGCTAGGTTGTCAGCTGGATTAGAGCTGTGGAGTTATTTGGTCAGCAGCAACAGCAACAGCAATGTGCTCATGTGTTGGGAACACTTTCTGTATATATTTTATAGGCTTAAAAAAGGAGATAAAAATTCTTCCTTCATTCAAAAAAGGTAAATGATGAGCTGAGGGAGAGACATTCCAGAAGCAAATTGAAACAGATTCATGGTGAAATAGATATATAGCAATCATTTCAGTAAAGTAAGTTTCCAAAATAGAGATCCAGCAATCACTTCAGCAAAGAAACTTTCTAAATCTCTGACATTAATACAGAGAAAGATGTCCCATTTCTTACTTTTAAGTAAAAAATCTAAAGATGAAGGTAAAATCAAAATCATGGGGAAAAATATGGCAGTAGGGTATATTTTTAAACCAACTCACCAGCTAACTCCGTACACTTCTTTTGGGGACTGTGCCCCATGGCATGAAGAATCTTAGTTCACCAACCAGGCCTCAAAGCCACGCCCCCTGTAGTGGAAGCACAGAGTCCCTCACCCCACATACTGGAGAAGGGAATCCTTGGCAGGGAGAATGGTAAAGATCACTGGGGCGAGTATTGCGCTATTTAGTTCAGTTCAGTTCAGTCACTTAGTCGTGTTCAACTCTTTGCCACCCCATGGACTGCAGCATGCCAGGCCTCCCTGTCCATCACCAACTCCCAGAGTTTACTCAAACTCTTGTCCATTGAGTTGGTGATGCCATCCAATCATCTCATCCTCTGTTGTCCCCTTCTCCCACCTTCAATCTTTCCCAGCATAAGGGTGGGAAATGAGTCAGTTTTCAATGAGTCACTTTTCAAATGAGTCAGTTCTTTGCATCAGGTGGCTAAAGTACTGGGGTTTCAGCTTCAGCATCAGTCCTTTAAATGAATATTCAGGACTGATTTTCTTTAGGATGGACTGGTTGGATCTCCTTGCAGTCCAAGGGACTCTCAAGAGTCTTCTCCCACATCACAGTTCAAAAGCATCAATTCTTCAGTGCCTAGCTTTCTTTATAGCCTAACTCTCGCATCCGAACATGACTACTGGAAAAACCATAGCTTTAACTAGACAGACCTTTGTTGGCAAAGTAATGTGTCTGGTTTTTAATATGCTGTCTAGGTTGGTCTTAGCTTTTCTTCCAAGGAGCAAGCGTCTTTTAATTTCATGGCTGCAATCACCACCTGCAGTGATTTTGGAGCCCAAAATTAAAGTCTGTTACTGTTTCCATTGTTTCTGCATCTACTTGCCATGAAGTGATGGGACCAGATGCCATGATCTTAGTTTTCTGAATGTTGAGTTTTCATCAACATTCCAAGGAAGTTTCACTTTCATCAAGATGCTCTTTAGTTCTTCACTTTCTGCTATCAGACTGGTGTTATCTTCATATCTGAGGTTATTGATATTTCTCCCAGCAATCTTGATTCCAGTGCCTCATCCAGTCCAGCATTTCTCATGATGTACTCTGTATATAAGTCTGATTATACCCAGATTATCTTCAGATTTCAAAATTTTATAGATGTTTTCTTTTTAAATGGAATATGTTATTTCTAATTGTAAATAATTTATAAAATGTTTTTATTCTCAGATCCTTAGGCTAACACCATGAATGGGTATGATTATTACCATTTATGATAGAAACTTTATCCAAATGGCTTCAATAATTTCTCCCCTCCCATTACTTTATGACTCTTTGCAATGTTACATTGCCTCCTCTCTCATTAAGAGGTGGGTTTATTTCTTTACCTCTTGAATGTGGGTTGGCCTTGTTTGTTGCTTTGACCAATAAAACACAGTGGAAATGATGCTCTGTTCCTTCTGAGACTAGACCTCAAGTTTTCACAGCTTCTGCTCTCACCCTTCTCACAACTCTGGACTGTATCTTAGAAGAGCTGTCTTGAGCAGTGCCTTAGTTTCCCTTCCTCTATCATAAAAATGATGACTAATTACAAATTGATATATTTTCCTCATGTAATAATTTTGATTGTAATTAAATTAGTTCATTAAATTTATTTATATAATTTCATTATTATATAATTTTAATATTTTAATTTATATATAATATATATGTTTAATGTTAACCTTCTGTATA
>SJYQ01031773.1:20339-39988 GCA_006410935.1 Redunca redunca
TTCATTTTGTCATTATTCAAAATAACTACTGTAGTAATATTTTTTTGTTTTGCATTTCTACTTATTTCCTTATGATAGATTTCTAGAAGTGGGATTACAGGTCCAAATATCATAAACATTTAAATGTTTAAGGTTCTGAATACATACAGCCAAAGATTTTAAGAAAGATTGTGTTTCTTCCTGAAGTGTGTATGAGAACACCACTCTTAACAGCAAACTTGCCAGAAATGAGCATATTCTTGAAAAATTACTCTTTGATAGTGTATATGTATTATTCCATTTGCAAAGCTCAATAGTGCTAAAAAAATAACAAAAATAGTGAATCATTTGATTAAAGATCACTGAGG
The DNA here is from genome assembly GCA_006410935.1 of Redunca redunca. NCBI lineage: Eukaryota > Metazoa > Chordata > Mammalia > Artiodactyla > Bovidae > Redunca > Redunca redunca. The sequence goes on from SJYQ01031773.1 coordinate 20,687, forward strand.
TGGTTGTGAAACTGATGGAGCTAGAAAGCTAGCAACTAGTCTCCTCCCCTCTCCCTCATGCTTCTCAAGCGGCTTGTAAGAGTTGTTTGTGATTGGATTCTAATTTCCAGCTAATTTTGGACATGTCTTGGGGTTTTATTTTGGTATTCTGGTTACTTAAAGAAGTGGGAATGAGGTGACAGATGCCATAGGGAAAGTAGCAACTAGCCCCAAGAATATGATTTCAGGGCAGATGGAGACATACTTACAGATAAAAAGACTATGTTATAATGTTTGAATGGTTTAATACTTTCAAGAGGAGACAATGAGATACAGTGGGAATAGTGGAAGATTCAGAATATGACAGACTTGGTTAGATTCCTATCTGTCCTTATGAGAAAGTTGTCTTGGGCAACCAAAGTGTATATTAGTCATTCATTGGTGTCCGACTCTTTGCGACCCCATGGACTGTAGCCTTCCAGACTCCTCTGTCCGTGGGATTCTCCCGCCAAGAATACTGGAGTGGATTGTCATTTGCTCCTCTAGGGGATCTTTCCTGCATCTCCTGTGTTTCACTGCAGGCAGATTCTTTACCACCGAGTCATCTGAGAAGCCTCTCAAAATTTATAGACCCCCACTGTTAAACCATAAATGACAATCCAATTCACTTATATTTTCTTTTCTTTTAAATCTTTTTTTTTTTTTTTCTTTCTTTCTGGGCACATCTAAAGACATATGGGATCTTAGTTCCCCAACCAGATATTAAACTTATACCTCCTGGAATGAAAGTGCAGAGTATTAACCACTGGAATACCAGGGAAGTCCCCACTTGCATTTTCTTTGATGACTGCCATTATTAGGTATATTTACACTGTGCTGTTATTTACTCACATTATAACACAATTTCTCATAATAATCTTACTTTTAGTGGTGACTGCTTTCTCTTTAAAACACACACACACACACACACACACACACACACACAAAACAAGGAAAATATGTCCCTGACCTGGTTGCTCAGTGGTGGGCTACCATCCATGGGGTTGCAAAGAGTTGGACATGACAGAGCACACATGCATAATGCATAAATTTGGAAGCTTAATAATGTTCATATTGTTTGAAGCAACTTACAAAATGTTGTGGAGTAGGTGATAAGATCTTTAGGACCCTGGTGGGCATGTGGGCTATTCCCCACTGACTACAGTAATTCACTTTCCCAGTGGTAGTGCCTGAGGGAGCAGTGGCCAGAGTGAATACCTCATTTGCTGCATTGAACTTCATCCCTAGTGAGACGACTATTATCAGAAGCCAAGTGCCTGGGATTACATCTAGAAAATCCTAGGCATTTATGGGGATTTCCCTAATGAAAGGCATCTGGGAGGAAGGCAATATTTTGGTGTGTCAAACTGATACAAAAGTTGGGGAGGTATGGCCATGACTTTGGAGAGAATCTGCCTCCATATTTAGGAGACTAGAAAACTGCACAGAAGGTCTTTGCCTCAAACCCACTGTGGTTTAGAGACTACTGAAAAACTCATTGGTTATAATAATTATCTAAAAATTGATAGAGAGATAGATTTTAATGAAGACACAAATGGTAATTTCCCACTGCCAAGTCTAGACTAGTTATTTTAAATTCACGAGAAATGTAGAACATGTGCTGACCTGTAATGCCACATTTGATTAATTGTAACTGTTATTAGGATTGTCAGTAGTCCCTGTAGCTAAATTTATTGTGTAGACATATGCCTTGATTATTGAGCTGGGAACACTGATGTGTCAGCAATGCCACAGGCAAATCATTTCAGCTCAATATAGAAAGACAGAGTTTGAAATTCTTTCAAATTCTTCTAATAAAACCACCTATTAGAACTAGCCCTACTTGACTGGACAATCATAATTAGGAAAGGGACGTTGGTTTCCCTAAAGAGGAGTCTTCTACTAAATGAGGATTCATTTGAGAATTAGAGAAATTACTTAGAATCATGTATAGCTGAGAGGAAAATGTTTTAAAGATTTGTATTAGGTTGGATGATAGTGGCTCAAAGAGTTGTTGGAGTTGTTCTTTGTGAGAAATGTCATTAATGCAGACTAAAAGATTAGCAGAGGCTTGTAAAGAAGTAAATGAGGCAATTCTCATTAAAATACAGTTTCTCTGGACTGAGTAGAGGGCAACAAAGTGCACTGTTCTTGTATTACTCATTGGTGAAATATTAGTTGGACAGAAGAAGCCACTTAGACTTAATTTGGTTTGTTTTTCTTTTTTTCTTCTGTGTTTTGTGATGTTTTCATTTCACAAGGGATGCTCATAGGGTTTCACTATCAATGATACAGAAACTAATGTTGATAGAAACAGAGATTTCTAGAGTTCGAAAGCTCCTCCTTATGTAATGACAAAAATTATTGCCATACCCCAGCTAGGGGTTGACTCAATCTTCTGTTACCTATTTACTCTTTTGCTTCAGTGGTGATGGAGGGGAGCAGAGTAACAGTAATCTTGAGCCCTTCTAAGAAATTTGTAATGTGAATTTCTAGATAAAAAGTTTAGGTCTGTGATCTATATTAAAAAAATAATTATATGGTTTTCATCTCAGTTTCTGGTACAGAGCTCCTAAAACCCTTGGAATTTCCTAAAACAAAGCTGTCTTTTGTTATGGTAATGAGGTTGCTTTTATTTTAATTGGAGGATAATTACTTTTCTATGTTGTGATGGTTTTTGCCATACATCAATATGAATTGGCCATAGGTATACATGTGTCCCCTACCATGCAGAGCCCCCTCCTACCTTCCTTCCCGCTTATCTTTCCAGGCTGTCACAGAGCACTGGCTTTCCATGTCTATCTGTTTTACATATGGTAATGTATATGTTTCAACGCTATTCTGTCAAATCATCCCACCTTCTCCTTCTTCAACTGAATCCAAAAGTCTGTTCTTTATGTTTGTGTCTCTCTTGCTGCCCTGCACATACGATCATTGGTACATCTTTCTAGATTCCATATATATGTGTTAATATGTATTTTTTAAACCAGACCTAAGGATGCAGGCTGGTTGCCAGTGGAGCCAATCATGTGACTTTTAGTCTTATCTCCCTGACTTCTAGGCAGGGGAAAGGGGCTGGAGCTTGAATCAATCACCAATGGCCATGGATTTAATCAACTATGCCTAAGTAATAAAGCCTCCATAACCCCTCCCCTACACAAAAAATGATAGATAGTTGAGAGAGCTTCTGCATTGGTGAACATGTGGAGATTCCTGGAGAGTGGCGCCCTTTCCTCATACCTTGCCTTGCATCCCTTTCATCTATCTGTTACTGAGTTATAACCTTATAAAAAATTAATAAGCAGAAACCTCAATTAAATAGAGCTGGGAGACCAAAAGATAGAGCTCTCATGCTCTGTGATGTTAGCAGAGCCCAAGAGGAAGAAGAATTACTCCTCTCCTGGTAAGGACTCAGCCAATAGAAAGCCATGGACTCTCTGTCTACTGGTTTACTGTGGCCCTTCCAAATTCCTTTTTCCTCTATAAGTATGTTGTCCTTCCATAGCTGTGTGGGGACTTGCATGTGATTTGCCATGATTATAGACCCCTAATTGTAATTCTCTGCTGATCTCAAATAAACCCATCCTTCCTAAAGAAATACCTGGAATTTTATTTATTTCAGGCCAACATCCTTTTATAGTAAACCAATCATCTAGTAAGTAAAATGTATCTCTGAGTTCTGTGAGCTGTGCTAGCAAATCACAGTAGTTCCCCCTTATTTGTGGTTTCACTTTTCTATGTTTCAGTTATCCAAGGTCAACCATGGTCTGAAAATATTAAAAGAAAAATTCCAGAAATAGACAATTATGTTTTAAATTAAGTAACATTTTGAGTAGTATGGTGATGTCTCATGCTGTTCTGCTCCATCCTGCATGGGATGGGTCATCCCTTTGTCCAGCATGTCTAAGTTGTATTTGTAATCCAGTAGCTAGTCACTTAGTAGCCACCAGGACTGTCAGGTCCACTGTCATGGTGTTAAAGTGCTTATGCAAGCAACCCTTACTTGAATTAATAATAGCCTCAAAGTGCAAGTGTTAGTGATGCCAGCAATTTGGATTTGTCAGAGAGAAGCTGTAAAGTGATTTCTTAAAGTAAAAAGGTAAAAGTTCTTGACTTAATAAAGGAAGAAAAAAATTATATATAAGCTGAAGTTGTTGAAATCTATGATATGAACAAATCTGGGCTTCCCTGGTAGCTCAGCTGGTAAATAATCTGCCTGAAATGCATGAAACCCTGGTTGATTCCTGGGTTGCGAAGTTCTCCTGTAGAAGGGATAGGCTATCCACTCCAGTATTTCTTGGCCTTCCCTGGTGGCTCAGACAGCAAAGAATCTGCCTGCAATGCGGGAGACTTGGGTTCAATCCCTGGGTTGGAAAGATCCCCCAGAGGAGAGCAAGGCAACCCACTCCAGTATTCTTGCCTGGAGAATCCCCATGGACAGAGAGCCTGGCTGGTTACAGGCTCTATAACACTTTGGACACAACTGAGTGACTAAGCACAGTATAGCACATGAACAAATTTTTTTGTGAAATTGTTAAGAAGGAAAAAGAAATTCATGCTGAGTTTGCAGTAGTACCTCCAACTGCAAAAGTTATGGCCACAGTGAAATATTGCTTAGTTAAGATGGCACAGACATTAAACTTGTACAGTGCAGTATTTTGAAAGGAGAGACCACATTCATATAAATTTTATGACAATATGTTGTTATAATTATTCTATTTTTATTATTAATTATTCTATTTTATTAATAGCTGTTAATTTCTTACTGCACTTAATTTATAAATCAAACTTTATCACAGCAGCCACTGTGGAGGACAGTATTGAGGTTCCTTAAAAAAAAAAATAAAAATAGAGCTACCATATGATCCTGCCATGCTGAAATCCCTGGACAAATACTCCTGGGTATATACCCAGATGATAATCTAATTAGAAAAGATATCTGCACCCAATGTTCAGAGTAGAACAACTTACAATAGCCAAGACATGGAAGCAATGGATGAATGGATGAAGGAGATGTATATAGCATATTTTCTTTATCCATCTATATGTTCAGTTCAGTTCAGTCACACAGTCATGTCCGACTCTTCGTGAGCCCATGGACTATAGCATGCCAGGCCTCCCTGTCCATCACCAACTCCCGGAGTTTACTCAAACTCATGTACATTAAGTCAGTGATGCCATTCAACCATCTCACCCTCTGTCATCCCCTTCCCACCTTCAATCTTTCCCCGCATCAGGGTCTTTTCAAATGAGTCAGTTCTTTGCATCAGGTGGCCAAAGTATTGGAGTTTCAGCTTCAGCATCAGTCCTTCCAATGAATATTCAGGACTGATCTCCTTTAGGATGGATTGGCTGGATCTCCTTGCAGTCCAAGGGACTCTCAAGAGTCTTCTCCAGCACCACAGTTCAAAAGCATCAATTCTTTGGTGCTCAGCTTTCTTTATAATCCAACTCTCACATCCACACATGACTACTGGAAAACCATAGCCTTGACTAGATGGACCTTTGTTGGCAAAGTAATGTCTCTGCTTTTTAATATGCTGTCTAGGTTGGTCATAGTTTTTCTTCCAAGAAGCAAGCATCTTTTAATTTCATCAGTGCTGTCACCATTTGCAGTGATTTTGGAGCCCCCCCCCCCCCCCCCCCCAAATAAGGTCTGTCACTGTTTCCTTTGTTTCCTCATCTACTTCCCATGAAGTGATGGGACCGGATGCTGTGATCTTAGTTTTCTGAATGTTGAGTTTTAAGCCAACTTCTTCACTCTCCTCAAGAACTCTCCACTTTTTCACTCTCTACTTTTTTACTTTCAACAAGAGGCTCTTTAATTCATCTTCACTTTCTGCCATAAGGGTAGTGTCATCTGCATATCAGAGGTTATTAATATTTCTCCCTGCAATCTTGATTCCAACTTGTGCTTCATCAAGCCTGGCATTTTGTGTGATGTACCCTGCATATAAGTTAAATAAGCAGGGTGACAACATACAGCCTTAATATACTCCTCTCCCTATTTGGAACCAGTCTGGTGTTCCATGTTCAGTTCTAATTATTGCTTCTTGACCTACATATAGATTTCTTAGGAGGCAGATCAGGTGGTCTGGTATTCCCATCTCTTTCAGAATTTTCCACAGTTCGTTGTGCTCCACAGTCAAAGGCTTTGGCATAGTCAATAAAGCAGAAGTAGATGTTTTTCTGGAGCTCTCTTGCTTTTTCAGTGATCCAGCGGATGTTGGCAATTTGATCTCTGATTCCTCTGCCTTTTCTGAATTCAGTTTGAACATCTGAAAGTTCATGGATCATGTCCTGTTGACGCCTGGTGTGGAGAATTTTGAGCATTACTTTTTTAGCGTGTGAGATGAGTACAATTGTGTGATAGTTTGAACATTCTTTGGTATTGCCTTTCTTTGGGATTGGAACGAAAACTGACCTTTTCCAATTCTGTGACCACTGCTGAGTTTTCCAAATTTGCTGGCACATTGAATGCAGCACTTTCACAGCATCATCTTTTAACATTTGAAATAGCTCAACTGTAATTCCATCACCTCCACTAGCTTTGTTCATAGTGATGCTTCCTAAGGCCCTCTTGACTTCACATTCCAGGATGTCTGAATCACACCATCTAGGTGTGATCACACCATCATGGTTATCTGAGTCATTACAATCTTTTTTGTATAGTTTTTCTGTGTGTTCTTGCCACCTTTTCTTAATATCTTCTGCTTCTGTTAGGTCCATACAATTTCTGTCCTTTATTGTGCCCATCATTGCATGAAATGACCCCTTGGTATCTCTAATTTTCTTGAAGAGATCTCTAGTCTTTCCCATTCTATTATTTTCCTCTATTTATTTGTACTGATCACTGAGGAAGGCTTTCTTATCTCTCCTTGCTATTCTTTGGAACTCTGCGTTGAAATGGGTATATCTTTCCTTTTCTCCTGGGCCTTGAACTTCTTTATTTTCTCAGCTATTTATAAGGCCTCCTCAGACAACCATTTTGCCTTTTTGCATTTCTTTTTCTTGGGGATAGTCTTGATCACTGCCTCCTATGCAATGTCATGAAGCGCTGTCCATATTTCTTCAACACTCTATCAGATCTAATCCCTTGAAACTATTTGTCACTTCCACTGTATAGTTGTAAAGGATTTGATTTAGGTCATACCTGATTGGTCTAGTGGTTTTCCCTACTTTCTTCAATTTCAGTCTGAATTTGGCAATAAGGAGTTCATGATCTGAGCCACAGTCAGTTCCTGGTCTTGTTTTTTGCTGACTGTATAGAGCTTCTCCATGTTTGGTGGAGAATATAATCAATCTGATTTTGGTATTGACCATCTGGTAATGTCCATGTGGAGAGTCTTCTCTTGTGTTTTTGGAAGAGGGTGTTTGTTATGACCATTGTGTTCTCTTGGCAAAACTCTGTCAGCCTTTGACCTGTTTCATTTTGTACTTCAAGGCCAAATTTGCTACTCCAAAATTTGCTACTTGCCAAATTTGTTACTCCAGGTATTTCTTGACTTCCTACTTTTACATTCCAGTCTCCTATAATGACTTTTCATTATAACTTTTGGGGGTGTTAGTTATAGAAGGTCTTGTAGGTCTTCATAGAATCATTCAACTTCAGCTTCTCCAGCATTACTGGTCAGGGCATAGACTTGGATTAATGTGATACTGAGTGGTTTCCCTTGTTAATGAACAGAGATCATTTTGTCGTTTTTGAGACTGCATCCAAGTACTGCATTTCAGACTCTTTTGTTGACTATGATGGCTACTCCATTTCTTTTATGGGATTCTTGCCCACAGTAGTAGATATAATGGTCATCTGAATTAAATTCACCCATTCCAGCCCATTTTAGTTCACTGATTCCTAAAATGTCGATGTCCACTCTTGCCATCTCCTGTTTCAGTTAGTTCAGTTCAGTCGCTCAGTTGTGTCTGTCTCTTTAAGACCCCATAGACTGCAGCATGCCAGGCCTCCCTGTCCATCACTAACTCCTGGAGTTTACCCAAACTCATGCCCACTGAGTCGGTGATGCCATCCAACCATCTCATCCTCTGTTGTCCCCTTCCTCTCCCACCTTCAATCTTTCCCAGCATCAGGGTCTTTTCAAATGAGTCAGGTGGCCAAAGTATTAGAGTTTTAGCTTCAACATCAGTCCTTCCAATGAATACTCAGGGCTGATCTCCTTAAGGTGGACTGGTTGGATCTCCCTCCATTCCAAGGGACTCTCAAGAGTCTTTTCTAACACCACAGCTCAAAAACATCAATTCTTTGTTGCTCAGCTTTCTTTATAGTCCAGCTCTCACATCCATACATGACTATTGGAAAAACCATAGCTTTGACTAGATGGACGTTCACTGACAAAGTAATGTCTCTGCTTTTTAATATGCTGTCTAGGTTAGTCATAACTTTCCTTCCAAAGAGTAAGCATCTTTTAATTTAATGGCTGCACCCACCATCTGCAGTGATTTTGGAGCCCCCCCCCCAAAATAAAGTCTGCCACCGTTTCCACTCTTTTCCCGTCTATTTCCCATGAAGTGATGGAACTGGAGGCCATGATCTTAGTTTTTTGAATGTTGAGCTTTAAGCCAGCTTTTTCACTCTTCTCTTTGACTTTCATCAAGAGGCTCTTTAGTTCTTCTTCATTTTCTGCCATAAGGATGGTGTCATCTGCATACCTGAGGTTATTGATATTTCTCCCGGCAATCTTGATTCCAGCTTGTGTTTCATCCAGCCCAGCATTTCTCATGATGTACCCTGCATATAAGTTAAATAAGTAGGGTGACAATATACAGCTCTGATGTACTGTTTTTCCTATTTGGAACCAGTCTGTTGTTCCATGCCCAGTTGTAAGAACTTATAATAAAGAGGAATCTGTAAAAGAATGTATATATATATTGAATCACTTTGTTTCCCACCTAAAGCTAACACAATATGGTAAATTATGCTTCAGTTAAAAAAGTAATATGGGAATGGAAACAAATAGTACAGTCTGTGGCATCAGGCATCCACTAGAGTTTTAAAATGTATTCCCTACAGATAAGCAGGAATTATTGCAATTGAATCCAAGGACAAGGGGTCATCCGAATGTCTGATCTAGTGGGTTGGATGACCTATCAGGATTGGTACAGGTTAGTTTAAAGCACAGATGACAAACTGGGCTGGCACCCCTCACCTCCCCACAATCCCTGCTTTTCTTTTGGCTTGGTAAGTAAAAGCTACTTAACAACCTAAAGGTTTCAGCTAAAGCCTATTTCATTATAGGGTTGTGTAATGGTGCTTTTCAAAATGAAAGAGAGATGGTTTGCAGTGAGAAAATCTAGTACAGTTGTAGCAAAAGGGTGAGGTAACCAGAGTAGCATATGAGGAAAAGCTGACAGCAGGCATAACAGGGGAATGGAGAGAAAACCACTATAGAATGTAAGCAAATTCCTCCTTCATCCAGGAAATCATGGAAATATGGGGAGGGGGGGAGGGCTGTTTTGTTTGGGGGGGGGAGGGCTGTTTTGTTTGGTTATTAAAGGAAAAGATGATCACAGAAAGCTAGAGGACTTGGGGTCATTTGATCGCAGTAGCCAACGATTATATGATACTAATTGATTGCGGTTTTCAGAAGCCTTCTAATATAAATTTAGCCCCAAGTCAACAAAGACACTTCTTTTAAATGTCTTCTGGGACATTTGTCTTCTGTCTTTCCCAGATGAGTCAGATAATAGCTTTCTCAAGCACCACACGTATACCTTGATCCCAGATTCTCTCCTCTCACCATCTTGGCCGTGGTGCTCTGGACCTGTGTCCATTTCTCAATATCTCTCTTAAGCTATCATATTTAGACTGGAACTTAGTATTCCTAAGATGGATTTATTCAGGGAGAGAGCACATGTGACTCCTGTTTTTCTGAGCTCTATATTTCTAGCTGTGCAAACTGAAATTGAATCAATTCTTTTTTCAACTTCTCATTTTACTACTGACTCATATTCATTTAGGTTTAACCTAACTCCTAGTTTTTTGACACAGTGTTATTTTCTATTCATATTTCTTTATCCTACAGTTGTAGAGTCCATATTTTTTAAAACTAAATTTTATTATGCACATGTGGTCCATCTTTATTGTTTCTTGTAATGATTTATGTCCTAGAAAGATTTAGTAAGGTTGCAAAATGTATATGCTGTACTTATTTTTAATATTTTCAGTTTTATTGAGGTACAATTGATAAACACAATGGTAAGATATTTAAACTATACATTGTGGTGATTTGATACATATACGTTGTTAAAGAATTCCTATCATCAAATTAATTAACACATTCATTACCTCTCACATTTGTCTTTTTTTTTTTTTTGTGAGAACTTTTAAGTTCTACTCTTCTAGCAAATTTCAATTCTATTATACAGTGTTAGCAGCTATAATTACCTAGTTACCATGATATACATTAGATCTTCAGACCTTTTTCATCTTATAGCTGAAAGTTCTTACCGTTTTTACTAGCCTTTCTCTACTTCTCCCACCCACCCAGCCTCTGACAACCACTTTTCTACTCTCTCTTTCTGAAGTTAACTTTTACTTCTTAGCATTCCACATATAAGTAGTGCCAAGCAGTATTTATCTTTCTTTATATGATTTATTTCACTTAGTAAAATGCCCTCAAATTCTGTCCAAACTGTTTCAAATGGCAGGATTTTTTTCTTCTCATGGCTTAATAATATTCCATTGTTGAAAAAAATAAGTTCAAAGTGGATTAAAGACCTAAATGCTGAAACAGATACTATAAAACTCCCAGAGGAAAACATAAGCCAACCAATCTTTGACATAAATTACAGCAATATCTTTTTGGATCTGTCTCCTAGAGTAATGGATATAAAAACAAAAGTAGTCAAATGAGATCTAATTAAACTTAAAAGCTTTTGCACAGAAAAGAAAACCATAAAACAAAAAGACAACCTACAGAATGGGAGGAAATATTTGCAAATGATGCAACTGACAAGGAATTAACCTCCAAAATATATAAACAGCTTATACAGCTCATTATTAAAAAAACAGTCCTTCAATCAGCTGTACATTTATACAACCATATAACATCTGGTTCTCATATCTCTCTTATTCATCCAGAGATTCTAAAGAAGAGAACAGACTCCATAATTAACAGAACTTCATGTCACATATTCTAAAATTTGAAATCTCAAGTAGCAAAGAGATGTAATGCTTTATTCAAATGGGAAAACACTATAAATGTCTTCAGTAGTTTACAAATGCTGTGACCTCTTTCAAATTGATGTTATTAGCATCTTTTTAAAAATAGTTTTTTTGATGTTTGCCACGTTAAGAGTTGAAGATTCCTTTTCTTCTTTTCTCTTAAGTACCTGGGGGTTTCACTTTTCCTACCTGAGTGTCATGAGTTCTTTTCTTTCTTACCTAAGTGTCATGAGGTCCTTTCTTCCCCTCTGTTTTCAAGACAGTTCTTAGAAGATGACTTAGATTGTGTTTTCATTAAAGTTAGTCTATAATTTAATGTGTTAAGAACTAAGAGGCTGAGCTTCTGCCTCAAAGTTGCCTTTTCATTTCAAATTTCGTGTAAGCCTTTAGTAAATGACAGTCTTATTTTTAAAAATTTTTTAAAATTTAAGGCTCCTCCCTCCCCACCATAATTCTAGACTAAGAGAACATTCTGACTTACTTAACATAAATTTAATATAAGCATAATTTATACATTATTATAACAGATTATATAAATAGCATACAAACTTGGTCTTATTCTGGAAGGTTACTATAAATGCTAAATAAACATAGGTTTAGTCTATCAAACTATCAAGGTCTCAGTTGTATATACATCACTATCTCCTTGTATTAGTATTTTAAGTTATGGTCAAATTAATTCTGGTTAGCTTAAATTTGAAGGAATTTACTACAGAGTATTTGTTGGCTTAGAGGGTTTCTGAGTGTGGACAGGATCAAGGTTGTATTCACAGATGGGTGACACAGATAGAAGAAATGCCCAAACTCATCACTGCTCTGTTTCAAAGAAGTCCAGAAATTGTACTGCTGCCCTCTGTTCTTCTATACTCCTATTCACCAAACCTCCTCAAGTGCTGCTATTGAAATTCTAGGCCTTCCTTGATCCTGTTTATTAGATCTGTGCAGCCCCTGCTCACAATCTTGTCTCCACTATCAAAGCCTCATAAGTGAATCTGTTAGGGGAATGTAGTCAAATGCATAAGCTAGCTACAAGGACCTTGGGAAAAGTGGGCAATGTTCCAACCTCTAGTGAACAAGGAGATCTACTGTAAGGCTTCCAGAATGGCCCTGAGGGAATCAATCTGCGGTGTCTGCTGCAGTCACCTATTTAGGCAAACTCACACGCATATTCTTCTGCCCAGATTTAAACTTCCCTGTACCAGTGGGCGCCAGCAGCATTGATCATACTAAAGGAACATAATATAAAATAGCCATTCTTTTCCGAATTAGGTTTAAAATTTCATCATTACGCATCTAAGTGATGTTCATAACTCCTTTAGTACAGTCACTGTTCTGTATTAATATACAAATAAGAGTCATAAGGTTTATCATCACCACCTCATCTTACATAAAATAGTAGGGAAAATTGAAAGGAAAAAAAATAGCTAATGGATAATGGGAAAGAAATTCCTTATTCTTAATTCCACCTTTCCCTTGTCCATTATCTAATTTCTTTGTCCTCAGACAGCCCTTCTAGGGCTGAGAGGGCCTCCCTGTATAGGATCGCTATTGTTTTTCCAAAATTTATCACTGGGTAAGGTGGAACTAGTAGGCAGTTTAGAAAAGCCCATTGGTTCAAAACATTACTCCTCCTGTCCCCACTACAGAGTAGCCTCCCTATATTCTCTTGATAATCAGCATTCGTTTTCCTAACCAACGTGGTAATTTTCCACCTATTGGTCTAACTAAGGACATCAGGAGAAAAGACTGGTCAAATTGAAGTCTTGATGTAGAATTCAGTGGAATCAATACATGGCTGTTACATGAAGAGCTGAAATTGTCAGCAAGTAGAATCAAATATTGTCATATTCTCTGAACTTACCCGAATACATTTCTACCAAATGATCACAAGGGAATTCATATCTCTGAATACCTCATGGAAACTTTGTGTGTGCATGTGTGTACTGTTATTAAGTCACTAAGTTGTGTCCTACTCTCAGTAGACTCTATTATTTATATATAATCTATGGCTTCCCTGGTGGCTCAGAGGTTAGTGTCTGCCTGCAATGCAGGAGACCTGGGTTCAATCCCTGGGTCGGGAAGATCCCCTGGAGAAGGAAATGGCAACCCGCTCCAGTATTCTTGCCTGGAGAACCCCATGGACAGAGGAGCCTTGTGGGCTACAGTCCACGGGGTCGCAAAGAGTCCTAATTGTGTTCCAATTGCTGCTAGCTAGGAAGTTTATAGTGATGTTGTTTTGTTTTTCCTCTCTGTCTCCAAGTGATCTCTATGATTCTTTTCTCAAGTCTGTGAATCTATATGCAGATTTCACTTCTAGCAAGGTATCTGTTCTGTGCATGCATGCTCAAGCCATGTCCAACTCTTTGTAAACCCATGGGTAGCCTGCCAGGCTCCTCTGTCCACAAAATTTACCAGGCAAGAATACTGGAGCAGGTTGCCATTTCCTCCTCCAGGGGATCTTCCTGACCCAGGGATAGAACCCACATTTCCTGTGTCTTCTGCATTGGTAGGCGGATTCTTTACCACTGAGAAGCCTCTAGTAAGGTACAGTGTGTGATAAATAATAGTTGATCCATACATAGTGAACACTGGTTTTTAATCCTAACTTCAAACTAGATTCACCTGGAGAGAAGCAAAGAACTATCCCCTCCCCACCTCCACCACAAGAAATTAAAAAACAAACAAAAAAAAACACAAAAAATAACAACAAAAAAAACCCCTAAAAAACAAAGCCTCTAAAACAAGGAGAAATAAAACTCATATTTGGACTCTGCTCAAGACCCATTACATCAGAAATTCTTTCAATGGGGCTTAGGCATGAGAATTTTTTTTTTTAAAGAAAACCTATCCAAAATCAGTGCAGATGGTGACTGCAGCCATGAAATTAAAAGACGCTTACTCCTTGGAAGAAAAGTTATGATCAACCTAGATAGTATATTCAAAAGCAGAGACATTACTTTGCCAACAAAGGTCCATCTAGTCAAGGCTATGGTTTTTCCTGTGGTCATGTATGGATGTAAGAGTTGGACTGTGAAGAAGGCTGAGCACCAAAGAATTGATGCTTTTGAACTGTGGTGTTGGAGAAGACTCTTGAGAGTCCCACAGACTGCAAGGAGATCCAACCAGTCCATTCTGAAGGAGATCAGCCCTGGGATTTCTTTGGAAGGAATGATGCTGAAGCTGAAACTTCAGTACTTTGGCCACCTCATGCGAAGAGTTGACTCACTGGAAAAGACTCTGATGCTGGGAGGGATTGGGGGCAGGAGGAGAAGGGGATGACAGAGGATGAGATGGCTGGATGGCATCACTGACTCAATGGACGTGAGTCTGACGTGAGTCTGAGTGAACTCTGGGAGGTTGGTGATGGACAGGGAGGCCTGGCATGCTGTGATTCACGGGGTTGCAGAGTCGGACATGACTGAGCGACTGAACTGAACTGAACTGAACTGATGCCATTTTAATGTGCAACTGGACTTGAGACACACGTTAAAATAATAGGCCAGGAAAGAGGCCCCAAAGTTTCTTATTCTCTGCTTTTACTTACAGCAGCTCGGTCAGTTAATACTAAACCTTACAAGCACATGTACACACTTTATTATATATATTTAATATTCCCTGTTGACCAGAGATAATTTTTAAAATAGAGATAAAAAGAAACAAACAATGATCACTCATGATCCCCTCACACAGAGGCCATACTGCAGGCATACTGATTTGTCTCCTTGTTGATAAACACCTACACCAATAATTAGGATCATGATACATACTTAATTTTCATCCTGCTTTTTGCCCTTAGCATTTTATTTTGAGTTGTTCTTCAGGTTATTAAATGCTTTTTGAAAAGAGGAGTTTTAGAGACCACATAATAATCTACTGTGTGGCTGAACCAAAATGTATTTGGTAATTATGGAAAATTTAAAGTAAAGAGAATAGTGAATGAACCACCATGAACTCATTATGGGACTCAAACTTCCCTCTCCTGATTTGATAGCTTAGGTATGATTTATGTCCTTCCCATAGGTACAAGGGAGTAGTTGCAAAGCCCTAAATGATCATTTTAGTTTGTTCCTAGAACCACTTCCTGTCAGTGGCCACCAAGGTTGTTTATATATAGTCTAGCCCTCAGATGAAGTTCAGTTCTTTGATGTAGGCTCTTTGATACAGCTTCAGAGCATCTTTGGGTGCCCACCCCCTCCCCCCCCAATGTTGGACTCAACATATCTTAATGTATTCATGTATGAAGGTCTAAATCTGTGTTTATAATATTACCCATTAGTTAATTATATGGGAAATTTAGCTTGTATGTCATTGGTAGCTTTCTTTTTAAGTTATTGTTATGACTTCATAGTTTTTAACTGTGTATCTTTACCTGCAAGCTTTACAAGCTTATGTATTTTTAAAAATAGCTGCATTGATAGGTGAATGAGAATACAATGAAATTCACATATTTTAAGCTGTATCACATGATACAACTTGAAATATTTATATAGCTATGGTCTGAATGTTTATGTCCCCCAAGAGTCATATGTTGAAATCTTAATCCTGCAGGGTATGTTAGAAGGTGGAACTTTTGAGAAGTGATTAGGTCATGAGGGTAGAGACCTCACAAATGGGATTAGTGGCTTTATAAAAGAAGTTTCAGAAAGATTCCTTGCTCCTTATACCATGTGAGGACACAGGAAAAGTCATCAGCTATGTACAAGGAAGAGGGTCTTATACTATTTCTGTCAGTACCTTGATCTTGGGTTCCCCAGCCTCCAGAACCGTAAGAAATAACTCTCTGTTGTTTATAAATCACCCAGTCTGAGGTATTCTGCTAACACAGCCTGAACAGACTCGGACTAAGACAAGGATAGAAGGAAGGAAGACAATTTGGAGAAGCACAGAGGAAGGGAGCTGGGAAGAGCATGATGCATGTGGTCAGGGTGTGTGTGCATGCTATGTCACTTCTGTCATGTCTGACTCTGCAACCCTATGGAGTGTAGCCCACCAGGCTCCTCTGTGCATAGGATTCTCCAGGCAAGAATACTGGAGTGGGTTGCCATATCCTCCTCCAGGGGATCCCCTGGAGGATCCCAATCCAGGGTTTGAACTGGTATCTCTTATGTCTCTTGCATTGGCAGGCAATTTCTTTAGTGCTAGTGCCACCACTTGGGTTCAAATCTCAGATCTTCTGCTTGTGATACTTATGATCTTGGACAACTGGTTAACCTACTTGGGCTTTGGTTTTTTCAGCCATAAAATAGGTATTGCTAATATTTGCATTCTCTCTTCCTCCAGATGTCTTTACTTGATTCACCTCTAATTATATTTTAAAGCACATCTCAAACACTTCCTCTTTCAAGAAGCTTCCTCTGACTTCTGCAGACTTTGTTAAGTGCCCTTCATCAGTATCCCTTTGATCCTCTATGCTCTGTGTTAATTCCATGTCTTATATCTCTATCCTTTAAATGGTAAGCTCTTTGAATGCAATTATTGTATCTTATTCATCTGTATTCCCAGTGTCTGGAACTATTCCTAGATCAGCAGATGCTTGGTAATTGTTCTCTCAAAAAACAAAACAAGGCAAAGTGAATTAATAAGTAAACTGAATTCAACTTCTGGATGGTAGGGTTGATCTCAGTTCAGTTCAGTCGCTCAGTCGTGTCCAACTCTTTGCTACCCCATGAATTGCAGCACACCAGGCCTCCCTGTCCATCACCAACTCTCAGAGTTCACTCAGACTCATGCCCATAGAGTCAGTGATGCCATCCAGCCATCTCATCCTCTGTCGTCCCCTTATCCTCCTGCCCCCAATCCCTCCCAGCATCCGGGTCTTTTCCAATGAGTCAACTCTTCGCATGAGGTGGCCAAAGTATTTGAGTTTCAGTTTTAGCATCAGTCCTTTCAATAACCACCCAGGACTGATCTCCTTTAGGATGGATCTAAACCTGGCCAATTAGCAAAATCACCTGGAGATATTTTTTTGCCCAGCTTTATTGAGATTTAATTGACATATTGTGTAAGTTTAAGGTGTATGATTTGGTTTAATACAGTTATATATTGCAAATGACTACCACTATAGGTTAGCTAAATCTCCATCATGTCACGAAATTACCATTTCTTTCTTGTGGTAAGAACATTTGAAGTCTACTCTATGAAGAACTTGGAAGTATATAATGCATTCTTGCTAAATGTAATCACAGTGATGGGCATTAGACACACCAGAATTTATTCATCTTCCAACTGGAAGTTTGTACTCATCAACTAGTATCTCCCCATTTCTCTCACCCTGTCAGCCCATGGTAACCACCATTCTGTTCTTTGTTTCTACAAGTTCAGTGTTTTCAGATTCCACATGTAATCAGATTCCACATGTAATTCCACAAAGATACCATATAGTATTTATCATCCTCTGTCTGACAGTTCACTTAGCATAATACCCTCAATATTGTCACAAATAGCAGGATTTCCTTCTTTCTCATGGGTGAATAACATTCCATTGCATGATATCCATTCATCTTTGACAGACATTTAGGTTATTTTCGTATCTTGGCTATTGCAACTAATGCTGCAGAAAAAGTGGGATTTCAGATATTCTTTGTTATTCTGCTTTCATTTCCTTTGGATATGTAAGCCCGTGCTCATGCTCAGTCACTCAGTTGTGTCTGACTCTGTGACCCCATGGACGGTAGCCCACCAGGTTCCTCTGTCTGTGGAATTTTCCAGGCAAGAATACTAGAGCAGGTTGCCATGTCTTTCTCTAGGGGATCTTTCTGACCCAGAGATCAAATTGTGTCTCCTGCAGTGCAGGCAGATTCTTTACCACTGAGCCATCTTGGAAGTCCATATTTAAGCCTAGAGATATTTTAAAACAGAAAAACTATTTGACTAACACTTAAGGATTTTGATTTAGTAGGTGTATTAGTCTGCTGAAAGTGAAGTGAAAGTTGCTCAGTTGTGTCCAACTCTTTGTGACCCCATGGCCTATAGTCCATGGAATTCTCCAGGCCAGAGTCCTGGAGTGGGTAGCCTTTCCCTTCTCCAGGGGATTTGAGTTTGCTATGGCTACTCTAACCACAAAGTACTACAGACTGGGTGACTTAAGCAACAAAAATTAATTTTCTTATGATCTGGGGCGGGGGTGGGGGGACTAAGAGTCTGAGATCAAAGTATCTGCAGGGTTAATTCCTTCTGAGGTCTTTCTCACTGGCTTGTAGATAGCCATCTTCTCCCACTGTTTCCACATCAGCTTTGCTCTCTGCCTCTCTGTGTCCTAATCTCCACTTACATGAACACCAGTCATACTGGTTTAGGGCTCACCTTAACGTCCTTATATCTCATTACTCACTTCTTTGAAGCCCATATCTCCCCAAACAGCACATATTGAGGTAGTGCTGGTTAGGAACTCAACACATGAGTTTCAGGGGGCATAGTGCAGCCTAAAATAGCATTTCTGGGATAGTGCCTAGGAAGCTCCATAAATAATTCTGAAGATTAGTCCAGTTTGGATAGTGTGGACCTAAATCTCCTTTAACATTTCTGACTCTATTAAGGGTAACGTTTTAAATATTTACGTATTTGGCTGCATCAGGTCTTAGGTGCAGCATGAGGGATCTTCCGCTGTGGTGCAGGGATGCTCCAGTGTGGCACACAAGCTCCAGAGTGTGCTAGCTCAGTAGGTGCAGTGCTTGGGCTTAGTTATTCCATGGCATATGGGATCTTCGTTCCCCGACCAGGTATCAAACCCACATGCCCTGCAATACAACGTGCATTTTTAACCACAGGACAACCAGGGAAGTCCCCAAAGTAGTATGTTTTAAATTAATAATCGCGTGCTTTACAAACATGCAAGTAAATACTTGAAAGTTTACCTCCTTGAAAGTTCTCCAGAAAAAGCAAAAGGATAAAATAACCAATAAAAACTAAAAGTAGGATACATGTTGATGTATGGCAAAACCAATACAATATTGTAAAGTAATTAACCTCCAATTAAAATAAGCTAGAAAGAAAAACACCAATACAGTATACTAATGCATATATATGGAATATAGAAAGATAGGGATGATGACCCTGTATGCGAGACAACAAAAGAGACTCAGATCTATAGAGTGAACTGTTGG
>SJYQ01031773.1:40121-133978 GCA_006410935.1 Redunca redunca
ATATTTATTTAGTCTATAATAATTATTGCTATTTAATCTATATGTATTATTATTTTTGACAAATCTTTGCTGGAAGGCCAAACCTATTTATACTTTTTGAGATTATTGAATGCCAACCAAATGATACGTATCTGGAAAGCTTATTTTCTCACTGTTATTTATTTGCTTTGTCACATTAGAATGATGTATAGGCTTGTGTTGTTCCCAGAATCACACATCAAGCCCAGCTATTCATAAGGAAAGAGGACGCTGCGTCCTTTACTAGAATAGCTGAACCATTATCCTCCCACATCAGCTTTGTTAGAGAGGCTTTTTTTTTTAATTCATGAGATCTAATAAGTGTTTGCTTTCTCCATTGCTTATTCAAAGTCATTGAATATTGTAATTTCTTTATATTAATCAGCGTTATACCTACATGCATGCTGAATGAACAATGGAAAGGATTAATGAGGCATGCTGTTTACTCTGATGCTTTTGGTGGGAATGTTCATCTTATGAAGAAATGAACTGGAATCTAAAGCATTTTCCCGAGGGACACCTATTGTGCATTCCACTGAATTTGGTTTTTAGTTTTCTTTTCCCTTAAGAGAGAGGGTTTCCTCCACCCCTTTGGTCAATCTAGTATGGCACAAGGGTAATGACAAATCTAATAGATGCTGTAAACCACTACTTTTAATGCACAGTGTAATTGAGTCAGAATATAGTGTTTATACTGATGACGTCCCTGATGCTTTAACAGCTGAAATTATGATTAGAAAGATCCAGATAATGCTGACTTCTACTATATTAAGCCACAGTATTATACAGTTTTCCTTCTTGCAGCCTGTCCTTTCTTTTCTTTGAATTATGCAGTGTTGTCTTAAATGGTTTAGTACTTCTTTATAACAGAATTCAAAAAACTGCTGAGAGAATTTAACATTTTTGGTAAAACAGATGCAAGCTCAATTTCTCAACTGTCAACAGACAGTTTCTTTCCATAGCTTTTATGAGACAGTGCCTTTTTAAGCAGCACCCTACAGCAGCCTCCCTAGACAGCTGAAATGGGGTGGTGTGAGAGTGGTCCAATGCGCTGTACAAGGAAAGATCATTACCCTAATTGCTATGTGGTGTTTAGATGCATTTTCACTTTTCATATTGTCAAGGGTACAAGGTGAGAAAACACTTTATGGATGGTAGTGAGGGGTGGGAGTTACTCTTAAAAATAATGAATGCCTCCATAACTCAGACCTAGTGAGGTGTGAGTGAAATATGTTGTTTTCTTCCTTTGTGAATAAAGATCATCAATTACTGCTATGGACTAGGACACCTTTATTTGTGACCTAAAGCCATCCAAAAGGTAATACTCTAAACCTGTTGGTTCTACCATCTGTCTACTGGGGTATTTGTAATTTGTTTTAAAGGACATTCACCATAACTGTACATATAATAAATAACAAAAATGATTTTGTGTTGATGCCATTACTAATAATGTTATGAGTTACCATCTCCTGAGAAGTTCTTTGCTGGTCATTTTACATATGGCTAAATACAATTCTCATGTGATAGAGTTGAGAAAATTTAAGAAACTTGCTAAGTGGACAACAGCTAGCAAGTGGCAGAACCAGGATTTGAACCCTGGTCTTTTCAAAGCCACAATGCTTTATGACACCTCTAGTGAATCTCTTGGAGAGAATTATCTGTTCTAAGGAAAAACAAACATGATTACCAGTAATTTTAATTTAGAGAGTGATCAATTTACCTAAGTGATTAGAACAGGACTAAAATGGGTTATATGATTTTGCCTGGAATGATGGATCTGAGTGGCATAAGTAGTTATGGTTTCCATTACAGGTAGCAAAGGTAGAGTTATATTCAGTTAAATGATCTGCAAGCTTATCTAGGGGTGATTAGTTGATTATGGGGTCACTGGGATTGAAATAGGTAGCCTACTAAAGTCCCACTTGAATTGGAAAACCTAAAACAAACAAAAAAACATTTTAAGTCTGGTAAAAAGAGGCTTGTCTTAGACTCCCATGATGGAGAGTCATGGGAATTTTTCAATTCCCAAAACTAAGTCAATTAACAGAACGAGGCACTCTTAAAAAAAGGCAGAAAAAGAGGAAGGTAAGATGTCCTTGAGGAAAGTTTCTGTGATAATGTCATAGGATTTTGCTTAAATCTTACACTCAACTTTCCCAAGGTTGCATTCATGTATAGAGTAACTGTGTCCGGTGAGTTGAACACAGACGTAAAGCCAAAACTAATCAATAGAAACCTCACTTAACTTGCTTGGTCATTCAGAAGGCATATTGGTTTTAAAAAGCTCATGTAATTTCAGTAGCTTATTCAGAGAGTGACAGATTTTCAGTTGATGTTCCAAATGTTATCTCTTTATTGGAACAAATTAACATAGTCTGTGGCATCTCCTACATAGCTCTTGATTTTTATCTATTTCAATATTAAGAGAAAAAAAAAAGAAGCAGTTTTCTTTTACCTCACAAAGAGAGCAATTCATTTTCCTCATCTTATCTCAGGCTCTTGTTAACTCTTCAGATTCAAGAAATAAAATATAGCCTTCAGGCACCGTGATTTTCTATTTCACAGGATACCATATATTCTATTACCTTGATGCCATCATGCTGAGAGGACTAGGAGATCAGGGAGTATCAGATATTCCTAGTGCCTTGGTGTGCAGTGTCAGAGGGAGGCAGATGAAAGAACAAAAAGATATGGGGGCCTCCAGCTCCACTTACCTTTTAATGGACCTACTACTAAGGGACCTGCTAAGATACCCCTTTCAAAGTAAAAGTTGTACTCTTTATGTAAGATATTACTGGTAAAATGGCACAAGTTTGGTAGGCCCATTTATTTGGAGAAACGTCTATCAGATTTGAGCCTCTGAATAATTCACTCTATTACCCAAAATGCCGGATTTGAAGGGCCCCACACCAAGGGAAGCCTCCCAGCAGAACGAAGCTATAGTATAATTTATTTTTACCATTTAGTTCTTATGACTTACTGGATACAATGGAATTCAAAGTGTGTGTAGCCCATTAGGGTGATTAACAGTATTAATCACTGTTAGGAGAATTACAACAGAGATTCCTGGAGATTTGGAACAAAACTATACCTTCTTTGACAAATAACTATTCTTCCTCTCTCTCTTTTAAAAAATATTTATTTATTTATTTGGTGTGCAGGATCTTTTTAGTTGCAGCATGTGAAATTTTAATTGCAGTATATGGGATCTAGCTCCCTGACCAGGGTTTGAGCTCTGGCCCCTTGCATTGGGTGTGCAGAGTCTTAGATACTGGACTGCCAGGGAAATCCCTTTATTCTTATTAGTAGCTTCTAGTAGAGTTTAAGGGCTTCCCTCGTGGCTCAGACAGTAAAGAATCTGCCTGCAATGCAGGAGATCTGGGTTCGATCCCTGGGTTGGGAAGATCGCCTGGAGGAAGGCATGGCAACCCACGCCGGTATTCCTGCCTGGAGAATCCCCATGGACAGAGAAGCCTGGTGGGCTACAGTCCAAGTGGTTGCAAAGAATCAGACATGACTGAGCAACTAAGCACAGTAGAGTTTAAACAATTGGCTATTGGCCATACATGAGCTGTACCTTATCATGAATCTGGATAACGTGGTGAGCCAAACTACCAAGAAGAAAAATTCAGCATGCCCAACAGTACTTTATTACAAGTGATTACTAAAATCTCTCACTTTATGATAGATCATTCTCAGATGGAAGACAGAAATGCTTTCCTACTTTCCATTAGAGTTAAAATATAGGTTGGAGAGAACCCGCCTGGGAGTCAGTTCAGAAGAGACTGACGTAAATAGGTCACATGCAGAGTATTAATTCTTATGGAGACAAAGGAGAGACAGCGAGCTTTCGAAAGTCAGACACACACACATTGTGAGGGTACCGTTCCGCGCTCTGCATGGGCGGCACAAACTGTAGGGCTGTGGGGGTGACAGTGGAGCCTTACTGGAGCATTCAACTGGTATATAGTTGGATTATTCTTCCTGGCTATATAGTCTGCAGGCTGGATATCTCTAGCCTTCCTTGGTAATTTAAGAATGGTCTCATAACCTTTAATACATTCTCCTTCTGTATATCTTAGATGGAATGGGTTCTGTTTCTTACAGCTAAAAATGATTCCTGATACATGGATATTTGGATATTTGCAGTAACCAAAGAGAGGAATGTAGGCAATGATCTGGTCAGTCACATAGAAGAAGTGATACACACACACACACACACACACACACATATATAGATATATATATTTAATGGAGAAGGAAATGGCAATCCACAATCCACTCCAGTACTATTGCCTGGAAAATCCCATGGACAGAGGAGCCTGGTAGGCTACAGTCCATGGGGTCACAAAGAGTAGGAGATGACTGAGTGACTTCACTATATATTTTAAACAACCCACTCAGTTTTAAAAAGATTGAGCAATCTCACCCAAGTTTGAACTCATGCAATTAAAATAAAAAAAATAAAATAAAATTATTTCTTCCTCAGCCATAAGATATACAAATCTGTGCAGTTTAAGAAAATCTCATACACGAACTCTTAATTTACAAAACAGATATATTAAAAGATCTCCCTTTTTTAGTTTACCAAAAGATTTATCATATTAGAGAATTAGCTGTGTATTTTACCTAAACTGGTCAATTCCCCATTTCCTTGCTACATTGTTGTTTATTAAAGAATTCTGTTTTTGAAGAGACTGTTTCTTCAAGACTGTGTCTACTACATAAGTAGAGATTTGCTTTTATTTAAGCACAAAAATTTGAATGGTTGCTTGGGAAGTTGTGAGATCACCAGTCCCCATGGACTAACAAATGATTCTAACCATCACTTTAAAAATTGAAATGCTTTTTAAAATATCAACATTACGAAGAATGTATACCGTTGAGGAATATGTTTATTATGTAGGGCTTTAAAATGAAGACAATAAAACACATGTTTAACTAAAAAGTTCACCAGTACAAAACAGCATACCTCTCAATTCCTGAATGTTTTGGTGTTAATGTGGCCAGCTATTGATTTTGTAAAGTCACCATAATCCATTTTTCTTGTTATTTTTTCAGTTGTAAATTTTAAAAATCTTTTTTGGGGAGGACTTATGATACTATATAGGTAGCTTTTACAGTGATGATGGTGCAGTAATTTTGCCTGCATCAGATATGTGTGCATGTCATACTATGTGGCTCTATATTTATAAATACCCCTAAATCCCTTTTAGGTTCACAAGTTCACAGTAGATGTTGAACACCTATTGGATATTTAAGAGCATCGTAAAAAGACTATTTCTGGAGGGTTGTGCTTATGCTTGGAATAGATCTCCTTCCCAGCAAGTCAAAAGCCCACTAAAAGGATTTGATCTCAGCCTCTGTTAGATGTTTGCTTTCCTATTAGAGAGCTCATCTTATAGCTGTAACATGGGTAGTTGTCTCTTTAATTACTAGGAACTTGCAAAGAGCAAAGAGTCGGACACGACTGAGTGACTGAACTGAACTGAACTGACTTTATAAGAACTTCAGGAGCAGAACTTGGTGACTAATATTTAACCTGATGATAAATATTCATCAGAGTTTTCACAATTGAAAAGATTTAGTTTTTTCAAGACAGCCAAAAAAATATGTTAGAGCTGTATCTTTTAAAGCTTTTCAAGACATACTAGATTTCAGATTATGTAATAAGCTCTGCTATTTAAGTTCTGTCTTCCAAGTAAAGCACTGGGTCTTATAAAGCCCAAGAATATTCTTTTTTCATAAATGGAATCTCATGAAATTTTGGCTCAAATATTTGTGTGTGTATGCTCAGTCACTCAGTATGTCTGCCAGGTTCATGGAATTTTCCAGGCAAGAATACTGGGGTAGGTTGCCATTTCCTACTTCATGGGATATTCTGGAACCAGGGATTGAACTGTGCCTCTTATGTCTCTTGCATTTGCAGCCAGATTCTTTACCACTGAGCCACCTGGGAAGCTAAAATATTTGTAGGCTATACTTTTACAGAGTTTTACTGTATCAGAGCAGCGATAGTAAATGGCTTGCTTTATATATTCAGTTATTAGTATTCTCAGTATCACTCAAACTTTCAAATCCTAACCCTCAGTTGATAGTTTCCTAAATGGCTTTACTTAATTAGTTTTCTCAGCTAACCAAAGGCTAGTGGAAAATTTTAAGGAAGAGCTCAAGTACAAACATTGGGTTTCATTGGTGAGGAAAAATTGGAACTGAGGTTATCAAATGTTTTTAGTCTGATTTTGATGACAGGAAAAGCTGAACATGGAGATTAGTAGTTTTGTCTTCATGCCATTTGATCTGGTCAAAGAGCAATGTACTTGAGACAGAAAGGTTTCTTTCATATTTTCATCTGCAGTCTGTAGACATGAATGTAGTTATGGTAACTACTCAATTATCCTAGTACATATATGTCATTTTACCTCTCAGATGATCAGAAACAAGGTGTGTTTCATTTATATACTCCATGATATTTCCATGAATAAAATGCTGAAGGTGTTTTCTAATGGTACAAACCATCCATGTATCTGTTTTAGATTCTTCATAAGCCTATGGGATCAATTCCATATGAACTTATGCTTGCAAAGGAAGGATGTCAAAATTCCCAGGGCTGAAACCATTCACATCAGGTGACCAAAATACTGGAGCTTCAGCTTCAGCATCATTCCTTCCAATGAGTAGTCCAGGTTGATTTCCCTTAAGATTGACTAGTTTGATCACTTTGCTATTCAAGGGACTCTCAGAAACAGTTCAAAGGCATCGATTGTTTGGCACTCTGCCTTCTTCTCTGCCTCCCTTTAAGATACAGCTCAGGAAATATACCTTCGAGCATATATCCTCTTGTGTGCCTGACTTAATTAAGTGCCCCTTCTTTGTGTGCCTATGGAACCCTGTGTACAACCTTACCATTGCATTACCTTAATATCATATGCTTAAATATTTGTCTTGCCTTGTCCCCTTCCCCAGCTTCTGTTTCTGAATCATGTCTAACTCATGGTAGCTGCTCAATAAATGTTTATCAAAGTGAATTAAACATTTCTTCTCTGTCTCTGCTTTGTTCATCTGTCTTCCTTTTTCCTCATTCTTTGCGCTCCTGGTTGCTGATTGGTCTATCTGTGTTGACTCTGCCTCATTGTATAAAGCTCCGACCTTACGTCTATCTCCTGCCTTCACATCTCTCTCTCAGTGTGATGACTTCAGTACAATTAGGCACTCTTATAGTCAGATGAAGAATATTGGAACAGTTTTGATTTTGGAATGTTTTCTTAAATGAAAAATGGAGATCAAGACTGCCTTAAAGGCTAACTCCTTTAATCTCCTTAAAGAAGCTTGTCCTGTCTTTTAATTGCTAATGACCTGACCTTTTAGGGTCCTCACAGGTAGCCTGAGGCAATCTATATAAAGATGAGATCATATATTGGAAGGATCTATGGGAAATCTTTTGAAATTAGAAAGCTCTTGTTCTCAACTTAGGAGTCATGCTGTATTGGCTTTAACAAATGTGATAATAAAGACCTAACAATTGCCATAAAAAGTTTAGGTTTAAGATATGTAGTTAGCCTGTGTTTCCTGTGAAATCAGAACCTTGTTAGAATGAAAGAGGACTTCTGATTTTGGTTATTATACATGACATGTTCATTGTCAACCACATATCCCTCTCAATCTGTGCCTTAAAGCCTAAAAATTTGTAAAATTTTAGAATTTTGTAAAATTTGCATAATAAACTAAGATTTTTAAAGTTTACCTTTGTGAGTTTTTTCTTCTCCAACCACCCCCACCTGCACAAATTTCCCTAAATGATAAGCACTCAGACATTTGACCCACATCATGGACAATTAGGTTTCCCTGCTGGCTCCATGTTAAAGAATCCACCTGCAATATAGGAGCCGCAGGAGACATGGGTTCGATCCCAGGGTCAGGAAGATCCCCTGGAGGAGGCAATGGCAACCCACTCCAGTATTCTTGGCTGGAGAGTCTCATGGATAGAGGAACCTGGTGGGCTACAGTCCATAGGGTCTCAAAGAGTCAGACATGACTGAAGGGACTTTGTAGTAGCATGGACAATATCTCTTAATAGTGAGCTGATGAATTTTTTACAGATGCAGTGGGTTGTAAATTTAAGCAATCTTTAACTGAATGGCTATTTCAACTCCTCAAGTGATTAGTCAAGTAAAGTGTGTCACAGCAGTGCACATTCAAAACGACACACTCTAGGAGTATAGTAATAATGCAAGTTTGTACCATGTATCTAAATCAGTATTTTACATTGGAGAGTGACTTCTTTGTGAACACATCACTGGATTTGCAAGTCACTGTGAAATATTTTGATTTCTGGAATCAAGACATTGATCCCAGCTGATTTCTCCCTTGAAAATATTTTGTCTTTGTCTGTCAGTAGCTTTATTGCATAGCAGAAGTAGATTGCCCTGGTATGAACATTCTTTCTTGACTTGTAAGCAAGTATTTAAAAAAATTAAGATTTCTCTGAACTGTTATACTTTTCTTAAGCCCTAAGAATTCTGAAATTTAAATGTTAAATTAACATCCAGTTTAACATGAAGGAGACCAGGTATGCACATGCTCTTCTTCCCCTTCTGTAGTTCTTGATGACATGCTTCTGAATTTGCATAGCAAGGCCAATCCCTCCAATTTCAGCCAATCTACTCACACACTTGGTTCCCACAGGTATCCTTTTTATCTCCTGAACTGTCTCTCTCCTGAATCATTTCAATCAGTAAGTGAACACAATCATTCATATCCATCTTAAAAAACAAAAATCTACCAAACAAACGAAATAGAGACTTTCACTCCACAGGATCTTTAGTTTGGCAACCACCCATCTATCTGTGACTTTGGAGCAAAATGTTTCAAAAAGTTGTGGCTGTCTCTATGGACTTTCCTTCTATTCTCTTGTCAACCCTCTTGCCCACATATGATAATTTATTTGCATTGTGGGTTGTGATTAATAATCTTCTTGTATGCATGCCCTTTGGTTTCTAACTTTGTAGTCTCTCACCCACTCTGTTTCTGGGAGGACTTGGGTTTGCCTTTGCCTATAGGATATGAGAGAAATGATGGAGTGCCAGTTTTCAGTCAATGTTTCAGGAAGCCTTGCATCCTTCTGCTTTCCTTTTCTTGGAAGACTGCCACCATTCTGAAAGCATGCCAGGACAGTCCTTTGGGAGGTTAAGAAACCCTGCAAAACAGAGATGAGTCATTGTCATTGTTATACTTGAGGATATTCTAGAGCAACTGACCTCTAGGGTACCCACTGGTTAATTGCAGTCACATGACCTAACCCTGTTGAGATCAGCTGAGACTGGTCCAGAGGAGCAGCTGACTTGTAAGAAATAATAGTTGTTATTTTAAGCCACTGAGTTCTGTAGTGGTTT
The DNA here is from genome assembly GCA_006410935.1 of Redunca redunca. NCBI lineage: Eukaryota > Metazoa > Chordata > Mammalia > Artiodactyla > Bovidae > Redunca > Redunca redunca. The sequence goes on from SJYQ01031773.1 coordinate 49,532, forward strand.
ATCAGACAGCAATAGCTAAGATTCCATATTCCACTGATCTGGCTTTCACTGCCACCACATTCTGAAAGTGACTTTGTGCTTATCAAAGTCAGCAGGGCTCTCTAATTCACCACATCCTAGAGTCAATTATCTGACAAAATGCTCCTTTTGGAAATTCTTCTCTAAGCCTTCATGATATCCTGTTTACTTGGCTTCCTGCTACATCACTGAGGTTCTCCCTCAGTCTCCCTTGCTTCTTTCCTCCTCTGCCAGATCTTTACATGTTGGAAACCACTGGGCTCTGTGTGTATCCTCATTGCCTTTATAAAAAATATTTTTTCCTTTAACAATAAGGATATATAGTATTTAAATACTATCTACGTGATGATACCTCTCAATTATAAATCCTCTTTTCTATATCTTTTCTCTGAATTCTAGACTCATATTTCTAGAAGCTTGTGTAGCATCTTTACAGATACATAATAGAATTAAACAATTTTAACATAGCAAAGATAGCTCTTTATTTTTTAATCTTCTGATTCTTCTTTAGTTTCTTTCTGGATCTTATCTTTATCATCCCACTCAAGCCAAAAACCCAATTCACAAGTATATTGCTAGCTCTACTTTCAAAATGCACCATGAATGTGATCATATACATTCTGACAATTCTTACAGGTATAATCTGACCCATCCTCATGTCTTATTTGCTCAAATTCTATTGCCTCTTAATTGATTTCCCTGCTTTCATTCTTAATCTATAGTCAGGTCTCTTCACAGTAGCTTGAACAGTTTTTTTTTAAAGTCTAATCTAATGACATCATTACTTTGCTTAGACTCCTCTGATGGCTTTCCATGCCAGTGGGGGGAAAAAAAATCTGAACTTCTTACCTTATTTTCTAAAACCCTCTCTGATCTGTTTAGAGCTATCTTCTCATATCTGACCACTTGCATTTTTTTTTCACTATTCTCTTTTTCTTGCTCAGTTTCTGAGTCATGTCTGACTCTTTGCAACCTCATGGACCGCAGCACACCAGGCTTCCTGTCCTTCACCATCTCCCAGAGCTTGACCAAACTCATGTCCATTGAGTTAGTGTTGCCATTCAACCATCTCATCCTCGGTCATCCCTACTTCCTCCTGCTTTCAATCTTTCCCAGCATCACGGTCTTTTCCAATGAGTCGGCTCTTCACATCAGATGTTGAAAATACTGGAGCTTCAGCTTTAGCATCAGTTCCTCCAATGAATATTCATTTACTCCAAGTTCCCCTCTGTCTTTAAGCCTCTTCACTTGCTTTTTCTACTTCCTGGAATTTTCTTTACTATGTATTTCATAGTAGGTACTTTTTTTAACATTCCAGTCATATTTTCAATTTTAACTTTAATTATAATATTTAATAATTACATTTATTTATTATTCACTTTGCCGTGGACAGTGATGTTAATTTCTGATAGTCTTTGTAGCAGTTCTTAGAACTCATTTGTTTACACTTATCATAATAAAAAACTTGATGTTCTATTTTTTATGAAAAAAATTTATTTTCATAATAGGTTTTGAGGGTCATCCTTGCTCAAATAGCTTGCTTCTATAGCCCCCAATTCATTCTCTAACATACCACCTTTATTTAATTTATAGCATTTATTTATCTTCTGGTTCTTATGTAAAAGCAGCTTATTTATTCACTTCTTACGTGGTTAATGTCAGACTTTCTCCATCAGAGTTCAGCATTCCTGAAACTAGATTCTTGCTTGCCTTGTGAACTGGTGTCTACTCCATGCCCAAGACAGTACCTGGTGCTGAGTGGGTGTTCAGTAAGGATGTGCTGAAAGAACAAATGTATCTGAAGTGGAATACTACTGATGAATGCATCAAAATATTGGATCTTGTTCTTAGTTCAAAATATTGACAAGTACCCATGATATATTTCCAAATCCTTAGAGCCTTTAAATGTGTAAAAATAAGCTACTACAATGGATTAAACTTGTGTAATCTCTTTATTAATGCATTGATCTAGTCATTGCCTTAGCTTCTGTATTACCAGCAGAAAGGCACTGATGTGAAAATACATGTGTTAATTGCCTTGGCAGCTGGCCTTTCACTAAATTGACTTTCCAAATGCCATGCTGGAAGTTAGACTGATTTGCAACATATGAAGTTAAATTGTGTCATGAATGGGCTACACTCTTCAGGTTTGCATGTCTGTGATGTACCAAGGAAGTGCTACATACAATGAAAGATTTTATTTAGGAATGAAAATTTATGTTTTCAAATGAGAAATGTTCCTTTCATAGAAATATTAAAAAACTATCCTTTAAGATTCAATTTCCCACTCCAGTATTCTTGCCTGGAAAATCCCACGGACAGAGGAGCCTGGTAGGCTGCAATCCATGGGGTCACTGAAGAGTCGGACAAGACTGAGCGGCTTCACTTTCACTTTTCGCTTTCATGCATTGGAGAAGGAAATGGCAACCCACTCCAATGTTCTTGCCTGGAGAATACCGGGGACCGGGGAGCCTGGTGGGCTGCCGTCTGGGTCGCACAGAGCCGGACATGACTGAAGCAACTTAGCAGCAGCAGCAGTCTTAAAGCAGCAGCTTAAAATGCTTAGCAATTTAAGCATTACCTTTTCTGGCAAGCATTCCTTGATCTTTTAGGAAATGCTAGTCACATCTTCTATCTTGGGTATCTAACCACTGAGAGCGTTGACTGCATTGAAATTTTAATTGCTGATTGAAGAGATTGCTTTTTCCCACTAAACCTTGAGGTCCTTCAAACAGATCTCATACCTTCTTCTTGAATGCAGATCGTGATTTTGGCATCTTTAGTCAGTTTGTAAAATGAAATAAATATCATTTATGATATTTAACATGTATATTGGGTTGAATTGCTACTTAATCATTTAATGTGAATATCTAAGCTTGCCTTCATGATGTGAAACTTTGGAGGGTAGAAACAATGTATTATTGTTCAGTTGCTCAGTTGTGTCTGATACTTTCAGTTCAGTTCAGTTCATTTCAGTGGCTCAGTCCTGTCCAACTCTTTGCGACCCCATGAATCGCAGCACACCAGGCCTCCCTGTCCATCACCAACTCCCGGAGTTCACTCAAACTCAGGTCCATCGAGTCGGTGATGCCATCCAGCCATCTCACCCTCTGTCGCCCCCTTCTCCTCCGGCCCCCAATTCCTCCCAGCAACAGAGTCTTTTCCAATCAGTCAGCTCTTTGCAAGAGGTGGCCAAAGTNAAAGGGGGGTGTGGGTGTGGGTGTGTGGGAGGTTTTCCAGGGCCACCAGCTGGTCCCAGCTGGCCGCCCTCACCCTACACACACCCCTCCGGGGCACCAAGCCCCGCTCTCCAGGGAGCACCGCCCTGGGGGGCTTGCCCCGGTGCAGTCTCAAGTTGCCGCTGCCAAGTGCTGCCGCCGCCACTGCAGGAGGAGGAGGTAGAAAGCTTAATCTCATTTTTTAATTGGTACCTAACTCATAGTGTTCTTACAAGGATCACGTAAATTAGCATATACAGATAACCCTGTAGGCGAGACAGCAAAAGAGACACAGATGTATAGAACAGACTTTTGGACTCTGTGGGAGAGGGAGAGGGTGGGATGATTTGGGAGAATGGCATTGAAACATGTATAATATCATGTAAGAAACGAATTGCCAGTCTAGGTTTGATGCAGGATACAGGATGCTTGGGGCTGGTGCACTGGGATGACCCAGAAAGATGGTATAGGGAGGGAGTTGGGAGGGGGGTTCAGAATTGGGAACTCATGTACATCTGTGGTGGATTCATGTTGATGTATGGCAAAACCAATACAGTATTGTAAAGTAAAAAAAAAAAGTACATGAATGAATGTCTGGTTCATATTAGATTATAAAATTATTAGGTATTATTAGTAATAGAAATAATGTTTTTATTCTTACTACTGTTATTATTATTACTCTTTTCTGAGGCCTACTTCAGAGATAAGTCTTTACATCCTATTTTCCACTTTGCTTAGGCCACCAGATCTGGGACCTAAAACGTCAGACTGAGCCAACACATTCTAGGAGAATGTTCAAACTGGGTAGACTTTTCATCAATCTATTTTAGACTAATGGAAATATTTCTTTACTCCTCCCAATGAGGGTTCTACACTCACTCATGTACAAGCACCTTTAAAAATGACACCTTTGTGTTTTCTTTCCTCTATTTTGACTTTATGTATCAGACATACAATTTGGTTTGGGAGGGCACTAGCTGTGAGTTAGAAGGTTAAAGTAGCACCTAGTCAATAAATAAAAACACTCGCTGAGGGAAATACATTTTATTTGTGTTGATGTTTTCCTTTACAGAAGGAAATCCAGTGGAATGAGCTGCCTCTTCAGGAATAAATCAGTAGAAAGAAGGTACAACTTATGAGAAAAGCAAGTAATGGATTGGGAGCTGTGGTAAGCAGGTTCCTGAATGAGGTAAGAAATCTTCGCTACCTTGGGTGTAAGTCTCCAAAATATAGAAGAGCTAAACTAACTGATTTGAAAACCCAAGAAGTCAGTTTTTAATCACACAAGACTAGACTAGGAAAAGGCAATGGGGACTTCAAAAATTTTGAAATTTAAAAATAAATTCCACCCAGATCTTATGGAGCACAAAATAGTGTTTTTCAGGTATTCTCTCTTACAGTTAAAGTTAATAGTTCTGTGATTATTTTAGTCCTTACTGAGGAAGCAGACAGTGCAACTTTCCTTTCTTTTTTTTACTTTCCCTTCTTTTCAATTTTACTGTTTTCTCAGAGAATTTCTATACATCAGTTCAGTTCAATCACTCAGTCATGTCCAACTCTTTGTGATCCCATGGACTACAGCACGGCAGGCTTCTTTGTCCATTACCAACTCCTGGAGCTTGCTCAAACTCATGTCCATTGAGTCAGTGATGCCATTCAACCATCTCACCCTCTGTCATCCCCGTCTCTTCCCACTTTCAATCATTCCCAGCATCAGGGTCTTTTCCAATGAGTGAGTTCTTTGCATCAGATGGTCAAAGTATTGGAGTTTCAGCTTCAGCATCAGTCCTTCCAATGAATATTCAGGACTGATTTCCTTTAGGATGGACTGGTTGGATCTCCTTGTAGTCCAAGGGACTGTCAAGAGTCTTCTCCAACAGTTCAAAAGCATCAATTCTTTGGTGCTCAGTTCTTTATACCCCAACTCTCACATCCCTACATGACTACTGGACCTTTGTTGGCAAAGTAATGTCTCTGATTTTAATATGCTGTCTAGTTTGGTTATAGCTTTTCTTCCAAGGAGCAAGCATCTTTTAATTTCTGTACATAAGCCTTTACAATCCATTGATTATTCAATTCTTACTGGAGTGAATCAATATATTCAACATATTGTCTCAATTATGGAAAAAACAGTATGTAACACTTTCCCTCAGGAAGATGATAATAATTATGGTGTAGAAAGTCATAAAAAGTACAAAGTGAACTTTAGCTTTTTGCTGTATCTTTCTGTTAAATTTTACTTAATATTAATTTAAGCTCTATATTTAATGGACAAATGATCAGGTTTACATGCTAAAATTATTACATTATAAATCAAGGGACAGTGGCTATATATTTTTTTTTCCAGTGTGTATATTTTGATGGAAATTTCCCAAATTTAGGGCTTCCCTGGTAGCTCAGCTGGTAAAGCATCCGCCTGCAATGCAGGAGACCCCAGTTTGATTCCTGGGTTGGGAAGATCCCCTGGAGAAGGGAAAGGCTACCCACTCCAGTTTTCTGGCCTGGAAAATTCCATGGACTGTGGAGTCTATGGGGTCGCAAAGAGCTGGACACGACTGAGCGACTTTCATTTCCAAATTTAACTATGTTGTCAATTACAGTTGACTCCCACTTTTTCATGATACTATGTTATTATTTATAATTATGGCTATTTATAATCTAGAAAGACATTCTCATGTTTGATTGATGGACAAGTCAATCTCTAATTTGCAAATTAAGTTCTCCAAACTTACAATGTTTCAGAATTCCCACTGTGCTCACTACTCATCCCAGGCACCTGGTACATCCATTTTCTCTCCTCTTTAGAATGTTATACTTTTTGTTGTTATTTTTAATCTTCCTATTCTAACAATTTTGAAACCTCAGTCCTTTCCATAGATAGAAAAATATCAATCAATCACAAGTAAATCAAGAATATATATATGGACCAGATCATTATTATAGACATGAGAAGTAGAAGGCCATCATTCAAGGTGGTGTGCAAGAAATATTTGAAAATACATGTTCCAGCCTACAATTACAGACTTCAGAAAATAATTTGGGTCTTTCTTTGGAAATATCCTATAGTTGGTAAATCTGAAAATATCTGGAGTATTAAAAGTTTTTCTTATAACATATTAACACATTCTGGGGATTTGGATGTTGACATCTTTGGGGACCATTACTCAGCCTACAATAGAAAGGAATATGCACAATAATTACAGAGATGATATGATTGTCTACAGAGATCAAATTGCCAACATCCACTGGATCACTGAAAAAGCAAGAGAGTTCCAGAAGAACATCTACTTCTGCTTTACTGACCATGCCAAAGCCTTTGACTGTGTGGATCACAATAAACTGTAGAAAATTCTGAAAGAGATGGGAATACCAGACCACCTGACCTGCCTCTTGAGAAACCTGTATGCAGGTCAGGAAGCAACAGTCAGAACTGGACATGGAACAACAGACTGGCTCCAAATAGGAAAAGGAGGACATCAAGGCTGTATATTGTCACCCTGCTTATTTAACTTATATGCAGAGTACATCATGAGAATGCTGGGCTGGAGGGAGCACAAGCTGGAATCAAGATTGCCGGGAGAAATATCAATAACCTCAGATATGCAGATGACAACACCCTGATGGCAGAAAGTGAAGAAAACTAAAGAGCCTCTTGATGAAAGTGAAAGAGAGAGTGAAAAATTTGGCTTAAAGCTCAACATTCAGAAAACTAAGATCATGGCATCCAGTCCCATGACTTCATGGCAAATAGATGGGGAAACAGTGGAAACAGTGGCTGACTTTATTTTCTGGGCTCCTGCAGATGGTGATTGCAGCCAGGATATTAAAAGACACTTACTGCTTGGAAGGAAAGTTATGACCAACCTAGACAGCATATTCAAAAGCAGAGACGTTACTTTGCCAACAAAGGTCCATCTAGTCAAGGCTATGGTTTTTCCAGTGGTCATGTATGGATGTGAGAGTTGGACTATAAAGAAAGCTGAATGCAGAAGAATTGATGCTTTTGAACTGTGGTGTTGGAGAAGACTCTTGAGAATCCCTTGGACTGCAAGGAGGTCCAACCAGTCCATCCTAAAGGAGATCAGTCCTGGGAGTTCATTGAAAGGACTGATGTTGAAGCTGAAACTCCAATACTTTGGCACCTGATGGGTCATTTGAAAAGACCCTGATGCTGGGAGGGATTGGGGACAGGAAGAGAAGGGGATGACAGAGGATGAGATGGTTGGATGGCATCACCGACACAATGGACATGGGTTTGTGTGGACTCCAGGAGCTGGTGATGGACGGGAGGCCTGGAGTCCTGCGGTTCATGGGGTTGCAAAGAATTGGACACAACTGAGTGACTGAGCTGAACTGAACTGAAAGAGAGTTTAGCTCGGTGGCTAGATATAAGATCTACTTTAAAAATGCAATTAAACTTTTTTATATATCCGGGTAAAAGAGAAAATGTAATGAAATGTAAAAGGCAAAACTAAAAATCTTAAAAATCTGACAGTGTCAATCTTGGTAAGGATGTAGAGTATTGAGAGTTCTCATACACTGTTAGTGGGAGTATAGAGTAGAACCACAAATTTGGAAACAGTTTAATATTTTCTTGAAAGGTGAAGATGTACACAACTTATGAACCAGAAATTCTCCTCCAAGGTATGTATCTCTGTATCCTAAGGGGCATTAGCAAAAACACTCATAGTAGAATTGCTAATTGAGTATGAGAGTAGAAGGTAGAAATAACCCAAATGTCCAACAAGAAGATAACAATTAAATACAGTGTGATATCCTCCACCATGGAGCACTATTTAGTAGTGAGAATGAATGATACCTACATGGAAAAAATTAATGAATCATAGAAGCATATTTTTGAAAGAAAAAAGTCACAAGAAGAAACATGCAAGAAGATATAATTTTAATAAAATTCCAAGAAATTTAAAATATATATATTGTTAAAGGTGCATATGTGTGATATAAATTATTTTTTAAAAACCATTGAAGTGATAAGCACATTATTCACAGTAGTGAATCAGTATGAGTGAAAACAGGCAACTGGGTTTGGGAAGAAGCTGACATTTTAAAGGTATGTCTAGTTGGTGCTGAGTTTATTTTTGTGTTAATGCTCTTCAGTAATTATATATATGTTATTTCTTTTGCATATATCAAAAATATAAAAATATATATTATTTATGTACACTGTATACACATATATGTGAAAAAAGAAAGTGTTAGTTGCTCAGTTGTGTCCTACTCTTTGTGACCCCATGGAGTGCAGCATGCCAGGCCTCCCTGTCCACCACCAATTCCAAAAGTTTACTCAAACTCATGTCCATTGAGTCAGTGATGCTATCCAGCCATCTTATCCTCTGTCATCCCCTTCTCCTCCCACATCAGGTTCTTTTCAAATGAGTTAGTTCTTCACATCAGGTGGCCAAAGTATTAGACTTTCAGCTTCAGCATCAGTCCTTCCAATGAATATTCAGGACTGATTTCCTTTAGGATTGATGGTTGGATCTCCTTGCAGTCCAAGGGACTCTCAAGAGTGTTCTTCAACACTACAGTTCAAAAGCATCAGTTCTTCAGCACTCAGCTTTCTTTGTAGTCCCACTCTCACATCCATACATGACTACTGGAAAAACCATAGCTTTGACTAGACAGACCTTTGTTGACAAAGTAATGTCTCTACTTTTTAATATGGTGTCTAGGTTGGTCGTAACTTTTATTCCAAGGAGCAATTGTTTTTAATTTCATGGCTGCAGTCACCATCTGCAGTGATTTTGGGGTCTAAGAAAATAAAGTTTGTCACTGTTTCCCCATCTATTTGCCATGAAGTAATGGGACCAGATGCTGTGATCGTAAATGTTGAGTTTTAAGCCAACTTTTTCACTCTCCTCTTTCACTTTCATCAAGAGGTTCTTTAATTCATCTTCACTTTCTGCCATAAAGGCGGTGTCATCTGCATATCTGAGGTTATTGATATTTCTCCCAGCAGTCTTGATTCCAGCTTGTGCTTCATCCAGCCCAGCATTTCATATGATGAACTCTTCATATAAGTTAAATAAGCAGGGTTACAATATAGTTCCACTATATATTACATTTTTTAAGTAGATAATTAAGATTTTTAATTGGAATTTCAATATCAAACTCTCAAAAACTAATAGAATGTATATTCAGAGAAGTAGAAGAATATAGAAGACCTGAAAAGCACTGTGAACCAATTCCTCATAATTAAGATGTATAAATTTTCACACAGGAATAGGATACAAATTCTATTCAAGTTCCCATAGATTGTACTAGGAGACACTGGAACATATCTAGGGACATAAGAAAAGGTACAAAAATTTCAAGGTCTAAAGCTATTGAAATCATACAGAGTCTGTTCCTTTATCACTGTGGAATTATATTAGAAATCAATATCAAAAGATATTTGAAAATAACCCATGTTTTCAAGTGCAATGTGATATTTACCAAGAGATCTTTGATTTAGCCACCTAAAGCCTCAATAAAGTTAGACTGAAAAAAAAAAAACCACAGAGTGATTGCAGAGAAGAAAACATTTAAATGAGGAACTAGTATCAAAATGAGATATTAATATTAAATATACTATAAATAAAGTCCCATGTATTTGGAAATTAAATGTCCACTTTTAAATGATAGGTGTTTCTAAGAAGCCGTCGAAAGGAAAACTAGAAAATATTTGTAACAGAATAAAAATGAAAAGAGAATTACCAGAATTTGTTTCATGTACCTGAAGCTGATGAATGCAACTAAATACAACATGCAATCTTGAATAAGGTGTGAAAGCAGATAGTGGACACTAGAATAAAATTTTGTGAAATTTGAACTAAATCTGTACTTTAGTTAATATTATATCACTTGTTAATTTCCTGTTGTTGTTGTTGTTGTGTTTTACAACGTAGTGTTGCTTTATATCCTCAGAATTGGATTAGAAGTTTTAAGCCTCATTCAAACTTTTAAAAAATCACTAATGCATTTTCTGGACTTTTTAGTGGTCATGCTTGATGCCAAAATACATGGAACTATATGAAAGTTTTGAGTGAATATAAATTAGAAATCTAGCATTCTATTCATACTAAGTCAAACAAGTGGAATCAAAAATGTCATAATTTTTTTAGCTAGTCAAAATGTATGTTTTCTAAAATATATATATTGTATTATACATATTACTTGTGTGTACACACACAGAGAGAAGTTTTTTTAACTATGTTTGATAAAGGCTTGAGAAAAAACAACAGTGACAACAACAAAAAAGAGACTGAGGAACTGGAAAACATAAACTAAATGAAATGAGAAAACTGAATACAAAATAGAAAAAGTGAAACATACTAGGTAAAGGCAAAAGGTCATCATATAGTCTGGTTGTTTTTAAATATGACTACTCATTCAAAACACATCTGGAGCTTTAGAGAATGGCAATACCTGTGCATTTGTATTTTCACAAAGTTGCAAGATAATTCTGTTATACATCTGGATTTTGAGAAGTGATTATTATAAGTTTTCTGTTAAATGGTAGTTTCAGTGATATAGAATTCTGTTAGAGATTTCTGTTGACCAGAAATCTCGAATAGATTTTTTTGTTGACCAATCATGATACAATGGTATTAAGCGAATAATAGTTATATAATCACAATAGTTAAGATGTTTATCAGCTTTCACAAACAATAGCCACAAAAGATAATAATAATTGTAAGCCCTAATGGAAACATGATTAATCTAACAATATAAAATAATTACACACAATTTAGGAGAGTTAGGTAGAGTGATGTGCTAAGTGGAAGTGTATACAAGCACATGTTCTTATCTGCTCAACCAGTATTTAGTTTCTTGATCCAAGAAAATACATTTCATAATTCACTGGAAACTCATTTGAGTGGAGACCTTGTGGAATCTCTTTTTGTTTATCTCCAGCCAGGCTTGCTGTTGCTCTGTCAGGCCAGGGCACCCCTTCTGTTTCTTCTCTTTTCAGAATATGTGAAGTCTTTCTAGACCATAGAGTTGAGATCCTGGATTGCTTTAGTTATTTCAGAAGGTTACAGTGTAATTGAAGGATTGTTAAAATGTAACTTTAAATTAATTTCTACCTTAAATTAGATATGGATATGAATATATTCTGGGAAGAAAATTAAAAGAGAAAAATAGCAATATCTTCTAAGGTTCTTGTTTACCATATGAAGGGGGTTTCCATCTATTTACTTACCAACATGCCTTATTCACTGTGTTTTTCAGCTTTGCTGCTCACATGCCTCTCTCTAATGTGTAGAAGGGAGCTTTAAATTCCTGTATGCAGTCATACTTCAAGGGAAAAAAATGCTCTTTTTATCTGGGATAAACTACAAGCTTATTTCCCTAGGCTTATCTTATTAATATTTGATGGCATTTACCTTCAAAGTGACTTTGCACAGTTGCCCAGGAGTGTTTGCACAAAGGAGGCTTTCTAATGCAAATCTAACTGTATTGAAAGTTTAAAAAAATTTGACCCAAATGAGTCAAATATTAGCCATCAAAGCACTTATTCATTTTTTCATGCATTGATTTGTTTTTTAATTAAGTGTACGTGATAATTGATTAAACAAATATTTTCCAAACACCCTATGGTGGTTATTAGCACTGGTCTAAGAGCTTATAATTCAGTAGGGGGTGGTGAGATGTTGTAAAAACACCACAAAATTTAAAAAGGTTGTGCTGTTGATAGAAATGCATTATAAAAAGGAAGGAAGAGTGTATCCACCAGCCAGTCTCTGGGGTGGGGAGGGGGGAGGTTGCCACACACTGCTTCTTAAATGAATCAAAATTACAGTTAAGTATTAACTTAACTGTAATAAAGGACTGTCTTCTAGACTTGTATTCTGCAGGAAACGAGGCACCTCATGCACTTCAGCAAAGAGATGAATTAAGCTATGGTGAATGGTAGCAGCAGCAAAAGGAAGGTGGATTTTGTCATTCTTTAATGAGCTTTGGACTATTAAAAAAAAAAGAAATTCCAAATTTGAAATACAGCATTTGAAATGCTGTACTGGTTACGATTTTTGTCTAGTGAAAAGTAAGGATTTTTTAAAAGGTTATAGGATTTGTATAGGAGAAAAAAATATTCAAGATCTATGAAGGGATTTCAATGTTTTCCCAAGGGGACAAAACATTAAGATTCTCTCTGTCAGTTGAGATGATCATTTTTAGAGTATGGGACTCTAAAGTCCCAAACTTTTATAGTATGAAGTTCTATTAGTGATTGAAGGACTGATTGCCTTGCCACTGTGGCCCAGCAATGACAATAGAAGAGTAAGGAGTTGATGAATGAAATTGGTGAGGATAACATGCTCTAGGAGGACTGAGGAAACAGCAGAGAAGGCAAATGCAGGAGTTGTTGATTAATTGTACTGGAAGAATGAATAAGCTATGAAAAAGTGAAGATGAGGAAGATGGTTTTCTAAGAGAAAGTAATTCCTATACTGAAAAACATTTATTGAACTGTTATTGTGAGAAAAATGTACAAAATTATGAGCAGGATATAAAGGATCATAAGCTTATAATTTAGTAAGTTATAAATCCTATACACAAAAAGGAGAGATAATAATTAAAGATCATTTTAATGATAACTAAAAAAGTTCATAAGAGGATTTCTGTATAAGATTGTGTAAGACTGTCATTTTAAAGACCTAAATATTCAAATTGCCATTGTCAGCTTCTTTCTAACAATCCTTTTAAAGGTGATTATTTTTCTTGCAAAGGAAGTTTGAATATATAATAAATCACATTCTTAATTTTTTTTTTTTGGCTTAGTCATTTTTGTTCACGACATTAAGAGTCCTGAAAACTAGAGTAAATGTAATAATTTAGTTTAACTTGGAGATTTGGTAAGTATATCATATTATCTAGTCATCACATTCTTAAAGTTGACCATAAGATGTAGTTATGAGATTCCTTGATTCTTCTTTTTTTTTTTAATTCACCCACATCTTACAAATCCCATTGTTTTTATTTCCCAAAGAATCCTGTACCACTCCACCCCACTTCATTTCAAACTTTTAGCCTAAGCTACCATCATCATCCATCTCCCCTGGACTATTATTAATATAATAGCTTCCTACTAATAACTTTCATTCTAATCCATATGAGTCACTAACCTTTCTGAAAGGGATATTATGTAGTGTCATTCCTCATCTGAAACTCCTCAAGGGCTTCTCAAATTAACCATTGCTCGCAGAGCTCTCTGACCTCATCACCCACCACTCCCCTTCCTTCTCCCCACACTCGCCACATTAGGTATCCATCTACTTTTCTTGAATTTCAAACACACTGCCTCTCAGAAAATTTGCACATCAGTTCCCTCTGCTCAGAATGCTGATCTTCCAGGCTTTCATGTCTGGTAACTGTCATTCAGATCTCAGCTACAACTCATCTCCTCACAGGGGATTTCCCCTTGTGTGTTATTTGCTCAATCATGTATGACTCTTTGCAACCACATGGATGGTAGCCCACCAGGCTCCTCTGTCCATGGGATTCTCCAGGTGAGAATAGTGGAGTGGGTTGCCATTCCCTTCTCCAGGGCATCTTCCTGATCCAGTGATCTAACCTGGGTCTCCTGCATGGTAGGCAGATTCTTTAGCATCTGAGCCACCAGAGAAACTGGATTTCCCTGATCTGGTCATGTTATAATACAGTATATTTTGCATTTTACTCATATTTCATTATCTCTTTCTGAATTATCTCATTCATTTGCTTGCTTTTTTATCTTTGTCTCCAATTAGAATATCAGAGTTCTTTCTCTTTCTTCATGGCTTTATCTCCAGAACTTAGAACAATATTTCTGTCTTGGTGAACACCATCATCAGTGAATGCTGAATTATAGTTCAGGTATTTTCTCCCTATCCATCTGCTATACATGGAAGAAAATTTACAGTTGTGTCTTCATTTCTAAGGGTTAATAAGGAGAGTCAATTTCACCAGAATTATAGTTTAACACACTCCTAAACTTGCCACGGAGTAAAACTTCTGTTACAGTCTTGTGGAAATCTGAGCTTATGTTTTAGAAATTCAGTGTCCATAAGATGAAACTCATCCATTGGTGGTAAATTTAAAATAGCCTTCCAAAGCAATAAGAAAACAGGAAATGCAAGAGACAGTTCCTAACAAGTTGTAAATGTTTCTAATACAATGTGCTCAGACACTCAGTCCTGTCCAGACTCTTTGTGATCCCAAAGACTATAGACTGCCAGGCCCGTCTATCCATGTAATTCTCCCTTCAAGATTACTGGCATGGGTTGCCATGCCCTCCTCACTAGCACCAGCTGGTAAGTGAGTTAAAAACTGCAGAGTAGAAGGACATGCACTCAGGGCACTCACCTCCAAGAACTCCAAAACTGCACCTCACTGCTGAACAACCATCAACAGGAGAATGTTAAATCCCACCAAATAAAGGTACCCCAATGGCCAGGAGCAAAGGCAAATCCCCAACAAGATGGTAGGAGAGGGGAAATTTCATGTAGTATCAAACCCATACCTTCCAGAGATGCTCAGAGGGCTCAGACAAAGCCTTGTGCATGACTCAGAGACACCGCAGAGACCGAGCCAGACCTGTCTTTGAGTGTTTGAATGTCTCCGGCAGCAGAGGCAAGGGTCAGCAGTGGCCTGCCATGGGTCAGGGGCTCTGACTGCAGCAGACGTGGGAAGCACAGCATGTGGCACAAGTCCTCTTAGAGGGCGTCACCAATAGCCCAACACAGAGCCACCGAGCTGACAACCCGCAAACTGGAGGAAAACATACCAAAGAGGTTCTTGCACTGTTATGAAAGTTCTAGGACCCACAACCCGGGGATCCAGCAAAGGGACTGAGAACCCCCAGGGAATTTCAGTTTGGAGGCGAGTGGGATTTGACTACAGAACTTCCACAAGACTGGAGAAATAGACTCCTGGTGGGCACAAACAAAACCTTCTATGCACCAGGACCCAGGAGAAAGGAGTAATGACCCCACAAGAGACTGAGCCAGACTTGCTTGTGAGTGTCCAGAAGTCTCTGGTGGAGGCATGAGTCGACAGGGGCCTGCTGTGGGCACTGCGTACAACAGTGCTGGCATAAGTCCTTTTGAAGGAGGTCACCGTTACTGCCATTACAGGGAAGGGACACAGCCTTGCCCATGGGGAAAAAAATTGGATTAAAGATTTACTGAGCATGGCCCCACCCATCAGAACAAGACCCAGATTCCTCCACAGTCAGTCCCTCCCATGAGGAAACTTCCATAAACATCATATCCTTATCCTTCAGAGGGCAGACAGAATGAAAACCGTAATCACAGAAAACTAATCAAACTGATCACATGGATCATAGCCTTGTCTACTCAATGAAACTATGAGCCATGCCCGTGTAGGGCTCCCCAAGAAGGACAGGTCATGGTGGAGAGTTCTGACAAAAGATGGTCCACTAGAGAGAGGAATAGCAAACCACTTAATTATTCTTGCTTTGAGAACCCCATGAGCAGTATGAAAAGGCAAAAAAGTATGACACTGAAAGATGAACTCCCCAGGTCAGTAGGTGACCATCATGCTACTGGAGAACAGTATAGAAATAACTCTAGAAAGAAAAAGAGAAGGAGCCAAAGCAAAAATAGTGCCCAGTTGTGGATGTGACTTGTGATGGAAGTAAAGTCTGATGCTGTAAAGAACAATATTGCATAGGAACCTGGAATGTTAGGTCCATGAGTCAAGGTAAATTGGAAGTGGTCAAACAGGAGATGGCAAGACTAAACATCAGCATTTTAGGAAGCAGTGAACTAGGATCATGGCATCTGGTCGCATCACTTCATGGCAAATAGATGGGGAAACCATAGAAATGGTGACATAATTTATTTTGGGGGGCTCCAAAATCACTGCAGATGGTGACCGCAACCATGAAATTAAAAGACGCTTCTTGCACCCTGGAAGAAAAGTTATGATCAACCTAGACAGCATATTAAAAAGCAGAGACATTACTTTGACAACAAAGGTCTGTCTAGTCAAAGCTATGGTTTTTCCAGTAGTCATGTATGGATGTGAGAGTTGGACTATAAAGAAAGCTGAGCACTGAAGAATTGATGCTTTGAACTGTGGTGTTGGAGAAGACTCGTGAGAGTCCCTTGGACTGCAAGGAGATCCAACCGGTCCATTCTGAAGGAGATCAGCCCTGGGATTTCTTTGGAAGGAATTATGCTGAAGCTGAAACTCCAATACTTTGGCCATCTGATGTGAAAACTGACTGATTTGAAAAGAGGGTGTGGAGAAAAGGGAACCCTTTTACATTGTTGGTGGGAATGCAAACTAGTACAGCCACTATGGAGAACAGTGTGGAGATTCCTTAAAAAACTGCAAATAGAATTGTCTTATGACCCAGCAATCCCACTCCTGGGCATACACACCGAGGAAACCAGAATAGAAAGAGACACATGTACCCCAATGTTCATCGCAGCACTGTTTATAATAGCCAGAACATGGAAACAACCTAGATGTCCATCAGCAGATGAATGGATAAGAAAGCAGTGGTACATATACACAATGGAGTATTACTCAGCCATTAAAAAGAATACATTTGAATCAGTTCTAAGGAGATGGATGGAACTGGAACCGATTATACAGAGTGAAGTAAGCCAGAAAGAAAAACACCAATACAGTATACTAACGCATATATATGGAATTTAGAAAGATGGGGATGATGACCCTGTATGCGAGACAACAAAAGAGACTCAGATCTATAGAGTGAACTGTTGGACTCTGGGGGAGAGAGGGAGGGAGAGGGTGGGATGAGATGGGAGAATGGCATTGAAACATGTATACTATCATGTAAGAAACGAATCGCCAGTCGATGTCCGATGCAGGATGCAGGATGCTTAGGACTGGTGCAAGGAGAGGACCCAGAGAGATGGTATGGGGTGGGAGATGGGAGGGGATTCGTGTTTGGGAACGCATGTACACTTGTGGTGAATTAATGTCGATGTTTGGCAAAACCAATACAGTAATGTAAAGTAAAAAAAAAAAAAAAAAAAAAAAAAAGAAAAGACCCTAATGCTGGGAAAGATTGATTGAAGGCGGGAGGAGAAGGGGATAACAGAGGATGAGATAGTTAGATGGCATCATTGACTCAATGGACATGAGTTTGAGTAAGTTCTGGGAGTTGGTGATAGGTAGGGAGGCCTGGTGTGCAGCAGTCCATGGTATCACAAAGAGACAGACAAGACTGAGCGACTGAACTGAATTGAACTAAAATGGACTGGAATGGGCAAATTTAATTCAGATGACCATTATAGCTACTACTATGGGCAAATATCCCTTAGAAGAAATGGAATAGCTCTCATAGTTAACAAAAGAGTCAAAAAACTAACACCAAAAGAAAAAAGGTACCCTTTTCATCATAGGGAATTGTGTTAGTTGCTCAATTGTGCCGGACTCTTTACGACCCCATAGACTGCAGCCCACGAGGCTCCTCTGTCTGTGGGATTTTCCAGGCAAGGATACTGGAGTGGGTTGTCATTTCCTTCTCCAGGGAATCTTCCTGACCCAGAGATAGAACCTGGGTCTTTAGCACTGCAGGTAGATTCCTTTCCAACCGAGCTACAAGGGAAGCCCTCATCATAGGGAACTGAAATGCAAAATTAGTAAGTCGAGTGATACCTGGAGTAAGAGGCACGTTTGGCCTTCGAGTACAGAATGAAGCAGTGCAAAAGCTAACAGAGTTTTGCCAAGAGAACGCACTGGTCATAGCAAACACCCTCTTCCAACAACAAAAGAGAAGACTCTACACATGGACATCACCAGATGGTCAATATAAAATCTGATTGATTGCATTCTTTGTAGCTGAAGATGGAGAAGCTACATACAGTCAGCAAAAACAAGACCAGGAGCTCACTATGGCTCAGGTCATGAAGCTTATTGCCAAATTCAGACTTAAACTGAAGACAGTAGGGAAAACCACTGGACCATTCAGGTATGACCTAATTCAAATCCCTTATGATTATACAGTGGAAGTGACAGAATCAAGGGATTAGATTATAGACAGAGTGCCTAGAGAACTGTGGATAAAGGTTCATAACAGTGATCATGAGAAGAGGTGCATGACAAGGAGCAGTGATCAAGACCATCCCCAAGAAAATGCAAAAAGCAAAATGGTTGTTTTAGTAGGGCTTACAAATAGCTGAGAGAAGAAGGGAAGAGAAAGGCAAAGGAGAAAAGGAAAGATATACCCATCTGAATGCAGAGTTTCAAAGAATAGCAAGGAGAGATAAAAAAGCCTTCCTCAGTAATCAATGCAAAGATATAGTGGAAAACAATATAATGGAAAAGACTAGAGATCTCTTCAAGAAAATTACCAAGGGGACATTTCATGCAAAGATGGGCATAATAAAGGACAGAAAGGGTATGGACTTAACAGAAGCAGAAGATATTAAGAAGAGGTGGCAAGAATACACAGAACTATACAAAAAAAGATTGTAATGACCCAGATAACCATGGTGGTGTGATCACTCATCTAGAGCCAGACAACTTGGAATGCAAAGTCAAGTGGGCCTTAGGAACCATCACTACAAACAAAACTAGTGGAGGTGTTGGAATTCCAGTTGAGCTATCCTAAAAGATGATGCTGTTAAAGTGTTGCACTCAAAATGCCAGCAAAATTGGAAAACTTAGCAGTGAGCACAGGAGTGGAAAATGTCAGTTTTCATTTAAATCCCAAAGAAGGGCAATGTCAAAGAATGTTCAAATAACCTCACAATTGTACTCATCTCACGCACTAGCAAAAATAATGCTCAAAATTCTTTAAGCCAGACTTCAACAGTAGATGAACTGAGAAATTCCAGATGCACAAGCTGGATTTAGAAAAGGCAGAGGAAACAGAGATCAAATTGCCAACATCTGTTGGATCATCGAAAAAGCAAGAGAGTTCCATAAAAACATCTACTTCTGCTCTATTGACTACACCAAAGCCTTTGACTGTGTGGATCACAACAAACTATGGAAAATTCTTCAAGAGATAGGAATACCATACCTTCTTACTACCTCCTGAGAAATCTATATGCAGGTCGAGAAGCAACAGTTAGAACTGGACTTGGAACAATGGGCTGGTTCCAAATTGGGAAAGGAGTACATCAAGGCTGTATATTGCTTATTTAACTTATACACAGAGTACTCATGAGAAGTGCTGGGCTGGATGAAGCACAAGCTGGCATCAAGGTTTCTGGGAGAAATATCAATAACCTCAGATGTACAGATGATGCCACCCTAATGGAAGAAAGCCAAGAGGAACTAAAGAGCTTTTTGATGAAAGTGAAAGAGGAGAGTGAAAAAGTTGGCTTAAAGCTCAACATTCAGAAAACTAAGATCATGGCATCTGGTCCCATCACTTCATGGCCAATAATTGGGGAAATAATGGAAACAGTTACAGACTTTATTTTCATGGGCTCCGAAATGATTGCAGATGGTGACTGCAGCCATGAAGTTGAAAGACATTTGCTCCTTGAAAGAAAAGTTATGACAACCCTAGACAGCTTATTAAAAAGCAGAGACATTACTTTGCAGACAGGTCGGTCTAGTCAATTCTATGTTTTTTTCAGTGGTCCTGTATGGATATGAAAGTTTGACCATAAAGAAAGCTGAGCACCAAAGAATTGATCTTTTGAACTGTGGTGTTGGAGAAAACTCTTTAGAGTCCCTTGGACTGCAAGATCAAGCCCATCAATCCTAAAGGGAATCAGTTCTGGATATTCATTGGAAGGACTGATGTTGAAGCTGAAGCTCCAATAGTTGGGCCACATGATTCGAAGAAAGGACTCCTTAGAAAAGCCCCTGGTGCCAGGAAAGATTGAAAGGAGGAGAAGGGGATGACAGAGGATGAGATAGTTGGCTGATATCACCGAACAAGTTCTGGGAGTTGGTGATGTACAGAGAACCCTGGGGTGGTACAGTCCATGGGGTTACAAAGAGTTGGCCATGCTTGAGTGACTGAACTGACTGACTGATCAGCTGGTAAGCTAATAAGCTGGTAAGCTCTCTAATACAATATGAAACTCTAAAATCATGAAAATGAATTAGTAAACATCTAACCTTTAAGAGCTTCTATGTTATGCAGGATATGCAACACATATGAACTTAATTATATATATTTTTTCTAAAGTAACTTTATTAGATTTAATATGAAAGCCAACTGTGAATTGAAAGTGCAGTATAAGCAAAATTTTTACTTATTCTGACAGCAATTTTGAATTTTATTTACATCTACAATGAAATACATTGTATTTAAATCTAAAATAATTGCTTGTTTTATTACCCTCATTTCTGCTGGGTACTCTGGGGGTCTGTTAAAGCCCTGTTGACCATTGTGGTATTTATCATGAGCTTCTTTGGGCAGGTAGTAGAAACTTGGATCAACTTCACTGAAAAGGAAATTTGTTAGTCACAAAACTAGAACTTTCAGGAGAGTTTCATGAATATTTCTATCTCTTTGTTCACCTCTTACTTATACTTTTCTCTGCTTTCCTTTAATCTCAGCATCCTTATCATCTACTGATGTTGAGGTCCTTCTAGTCAGTTAATAAAGGCTGAAGCTCCCCAGGGAGATATTCTCCTAGCATCATGAACCTAACAGAAAGAAAAAGTTCTAGCTTATTCCCATAACTTATTCATTCAATTGCCTGACATTCATTTAACTAATGTTAATTGAGCCTCACCTGTCAGGCTAAATTCTCAAAAACTTCTAATTTTTAGAGCCCTTGTTTGAACAATGTACCTCTTCCTAGCCAGAGGAATAGGGTATGTTGATAGGCCATATTATGCTAAATGCCTCTATATTGACTGAGAAAATAGAGTATTGCTATTTATATGATTCATAAAAAATGAAGGCACATTGTTCCCAGTTTCAGAAAGATAGGAAATGTGCTGGGCAGACACAAACTCATAGCTACTATTGTTGTTTAGTTGCTCAGTCATGTCCAACTCTTTGAGATTCCATGGACTGCATGCCAGGCTTCCCTGTCCTTCACTATCTCCCAGAGTTTGCCCAAACTCATGTCCATTGAATCAATGATGCCACTCAACCATCTCACCCTCTGCTGTCCCCTTCTCCCATCTTCCATCTTTCCCAACATCAAGGTCTTTTCCAATGAGTTGACTCTTCACATCAAGTGGCCAGAGTATTGGAACTTTAGCCTCACCATCAGTCCTTCCAATGAGTATTCAGGGTTGATTTCCTTTAGGATTGACTGGTTTGATATCCTTGCAGACCAAGGGACTCTCAAGAGTCTTCTCCAGCACCACAAAAAGCACCAATTCTTCAGTGCTCAGCCTTCTTTATGGTCCAACTCTCATATCTATACATGACTACTGGAGAAACCATAGTTTTAACTAGATGTGCTTTTTTGGCAAAATGATGTCTCTGCTTTTTGATTATGCTGTCTAGCTTTGTCATAGCTTTTCTTCCAAGGAGCAAGCATATTTTAATACGAGATGTGGCTAAATCTGAGAGATTGTTTTGAACTTTACAGGGTACAATTTTTTTGTATAATTAAAAAAAGGAAATTCCCAAACTAAAGAAAATATTAATTTTGTCCATTTTAATGCTATTATAATTCTGAAGACCTGCCTCTTGAGAAATCTGTATGTAGGTCAGGAAGCAACAGTTAGAACTGGACATGGAACAGCAGATTAGTTCCAAATAGGGAAAGGAGTACATCAAGGTTGTACATTATCACCCTGCTTATTTAACTTATATGAAGAGTACATCATAAAAAAGTTCTGGGCTGGATGAAGCACAAGCTGGAATCAAGATTGCTGGGAGAAATATCAATAACCTCAGATATGCAGATGACACCACCCTTATGGCAGAAAGCAAAGAACTAAAGAGCCTTTTGATGAAAGTGGAAGAGGAGAGTGAAAAAATTGGCTTAAAACTCAACATTCAGAAAACGAAGATCATGGCATCTGGTCCCATGACTTTATGGCAAATAGATGGGGAAACAGTGGAAACAGTGACATACTTTATTTATTTATGTTTTTGGCTTCAAAATCACTGCAGATGGTGACTGCAGCCATGAAATTAAAAGAACCTTGCTCCTTGGAAGGAAAGTTTTAACCAACCTAGATAGCATATTAAAAAGCAGAGATATTACTTTGTCAGCAAAGGTCCATCTAGTCAAAGCTATGGTTTTTCCAGTAGTCACGTATGCAGGTAAGAGTTGGACTATAAAGAAATCTGAGCGCCGAAGAATTGATGCTTTTGAACTGTGGTGTTGGAGAAGACTCTTGAGAATCCTTTGTACTGCAAGGAGATCCAACCAGTCTATCCTAAAGGAAATCAGTCCTGAATATTCATTGGAAGGACTGATGCTGAAGCTGAAGGTCCAATACTTGGCCACCTGATGCAAAGAACTGACTCATTTGAAAAGGCCTTGATGCTGGGAAAGATGGAAATCAGGAGAAGGGGATGAGGGAGGATGAGATGGTTGGATGGCATCACCAACTCAATGGACATGGGTTTGAGTGAACTCCAGGAGTTGGTGATGGACAGAGAGGCCTGGTGAGCTGCAATTCATGGGGTCACAAAAAGTCGGACACGACTGAGCTACTGAATTGAACTGAACTGAACTGATAATTCTAAATTAAGATGAATACTCCTGTTTCCAACACTTCTTCAAGCAAATTTCTCTTTTAACCATTCATGACCTAACGCAGAACTTTATATATTAATGGATAAGTTCTTCCTTATTCCTAAATTCATTACAGTCTTCTCTTGATTACCTCATTAGTTTAGATTCTATCTGAAAAGTAGATTTCTCCTTTCTTTCTTGTTTTCTACAACAAATATGTATTGACTACCAGCTATAAACCAAGCACTTGGGTAAAGTATAGGAACATTTTGTTCAGTAAGGTACATGGTTGCTTGTTATTAACTAGACTTTTTTCTCTCCTAGTACCCGCACCTCCCTCCTTCTCCAATGAATTTGTGTATGACAAGATTTTAGTGGTACAAATTTCAAACTCATTTGCTAATACCCAGGGATTCACTTCACTGAACTTATTATCATCTTTTAAAATTTCTACCACCTTTATTTGAAAAGATCTACCATTTAGGAAAGCATTCTGGATAGTTTTTATCACCTCATGTTTTTACACTTCACACTTCTCTGATATTTTATGATTTCATCCTCTATTCACTTCTCTGACATCTGCTGGCCACCACTATTCATGTTGATAATGTGTTAGTTTGGAACATTTCTTAATGAATGAACATCTCTTTGGCTTCTGTTGGTCCTTTGGAAGAGATCAATTGGCATTCTTATAGGCCAATAGATGTTTTGTGTGTGTGTTTTTCCTCTTAAAGATGTTCAAAAGGGTAACCTTGGTGACACTGAAGTGGTATATATACTTGGGAATTTTGACTGTGACAAAATCAACAATATTGTGGTGGTGACTGCAATTCTCATTTACTTACTTCAGTAATTACTTTGTTTTTAACTTTTCCCCCTAGTTTTCCTTTTGGGCACTGAAGAAAATGAGTTTGTTTATATTTTAGTGGCATCTTCATAACATAACTGGGCTTCCCTTGTGGCTCAGCTGGTAAAGAATCCACCTGCAATGCAGGAGACCAAGGTTTGATCCCTGGGTTGGGAAAATACCCTGGAGAAGGGAAAGGACACCCACTCTGGCCTGGAGAATTCCATGGACTGTATAGTTCATGGGGTTGCAAAGAGTTGGACATGATTGAGCGACTTTCACTTCACTTCATAACATAACCTCACTGTTCTCTTTATCTTTCTAAGAACTGGTGATTTTCTTCTATGAAACCTTGAATAAGAGCATGATATTTTCATAAGCAAGATTGTTCATTTCAAAGCTGGATAGTCATTTAATCTCTTTGATCTTGTCTTCACGAATACCAACTAACATGTGAGGCTTTCCCTACTTTATTTAATAAATGAAGAATAAATAGCAGAGGCAGATTATTTCAGAATCTCATTACATGATGACTGGTTATTCTGACCAGTAAAATGGATCACAGCATGTTCAGAACAGGCTGATGTTTTCCTGCTGCTTTTCATTATGAAACTTGACAGCAGCAAAACAAGGGCTCATTTTTACTCTACCAAAGATTATTTTCAGCAGATGAATACAGACCCGCCCACTGTCCTTGATCTTGGATATTATAACATAGAATGGTCCATGTATTGAAAGATAAATAATGATTTCTTTTCCTGTGTTGGCTTTATATTGACCTAGTTACATTTTTAAATTACTTTCCACATGTATTGTCAATATCAGTGGTTTTGGTGTCAGTTTTAAGTCATGCAACATTGGACAACCCACTTAACCTCTATGACTCAATAGTGGAGCCAAGCTGAAGAATATCGAAGGTTCATTGATGCTGAAAGGTCTATAAATTAATAATATCTAGGCTATATAATTGAAGGAGGAAATGACAACTACTCAGTATTCTTGCCTGGAAAATCCCATGGACAGGGGAGTCTGGCAGGCTACAGTTCATGGAGTCAGACGTGACTGAGCAGAGTTAGCAAAGAGTCATACTTGACTGAGAGACTGAACACACAGGCTATATAAAACACATTATCTTGTGCTGCTATTAACTCACTATTCTATTGTAATTATGTTTATCACCTTATCTTACTAGTATGTTTCCAAAAGGCCTATACTATTTCTCTGTTCTTTTATGTTCTTCCACCAGAGATTTGCACATAGGACGCAGTTAAGTGTTTTTGAATGAAGTTGACTTGTTAATAATATTGAAGATGGATTCGGTTTACTGATTCATTCCTATTTGTGAAGACTTAGGTATAGGGGAAGACGAAGGTGAGATTTTTATCATTCTTCCTATTCTTCCTTTATGTAGCAGATTCTGCTTGTTTTCTGCTATTCACAGACCCAAACTCTACCCAGTAAGGCTGAGCATTGTTAACATCCATGACTTTATCCTGGGTCTTATTTCTGGTTGTAAGTAAACAGTTGGCCTCCAACGAGAGAATACAGTTCCAGAAACCACATTCAACCAATGACAGAAGTGGTGGAACACACCTACATCATTAGATAGTATTGTGCTAGAGGACTGGAGAAGGCAATGGCACCCCACTCCAGTACTCTTGCCTGGAAAATCCCATGGACGGAGGAGCCTGGTAGGGTGCAGTCCATGGGGTCACTAAGAGTTGGACATGACTGAGCGACTTCACTTTCACTTTTCACTTTCATGCATTGGAGAAGGAAATGGCAACCCACTCCAGTGTTCTTGCCTGGAGAATCCCAGGGACGGGGGAGCCTGGTGGGCTGCCATCTGTGGGGTTGCACAGAGTCAGACATGACTGAAGTGACTTAAATTAAAAAAAAAAAATGTGCTAGAGGACAGTGTCTATTCAAATTTCTAAACTCTGCCTATTTTCACTGTCATTTTGTCCACCAAATTCCAGAACGTTTGATTTAACTCTCATTGGCTTTGAAGCAGAATGGGGTCCAATAGTTTACTTATTCTTGCTTTAGTGAATATTAGCATAAGTAGATTTTTTTGCCTGCATTTCCTCAGCTAGAATCATTAAGGCAAATGTGGGGCTTCAATAGTGAGATGGGACAAAGAGAAGAAAATAGCAGCTTGAAAACTAAGAAGGCTTCAGGGAAAAAGTAAATAGTTTGGGGGCTTGAATAAGAATCTTCAGGTGGTTTCTGTGTAGCTTGATGGACATCAGAACATGACAGGTATGATAAATAAATCCTAAGATGAAGTACACATAAGTTTCTTTGTTTATTTTGAAAAAAGACATGCATTTTATTTTTTTAGGGGAGAATATTGTATTAATTTTATGAAAAGGAGAGTTTTCTTATTTTGGGAAATTACTGACCTGAAATTGAAATTGATTCAATTAATTAAAGATCAAAATGAATTGTATATGCTTGTTATTTTCCTTTAGAAGTCTTAGAAGTTTAATAATTTGGAATAAGAAAATAAATAAGGCCAATATTGTCTTTTAATATAGTTTATATAAAAGCTCCTTCACACTTAACTTTTTCTTAATGGTGGCTATTTGCTTTGTTTTTACATAATTAATTCATGATGTATGGTTTTATGTGAATTTAACATTTAGCAAGAAAAATAATCTTTTACTTCATGTTATCCCCCTTGATTTATGAATTCATGGGTATACTAAATAAACATGCATTTAGGCATTCTTGAAATATATGTAAGTTTCCAGATTGTAAATGAATGCACAATTTTCTGTGCCACACCTTAGCACACATTACAGTTTCATAAAAAGAAATTTAAAGGTCAGATTAAAAGTGCTATCTCCTGGTTATATCCAGATGTTTATACTTAGCTAATGTGTTGATATGTTTTGTCCACATGATATCTGTTTATACCATCTCTTAGGTTCTCTTTGATGATGAAATGCACGAACAACTACCATTAAAAATGCAATTAGAAGACAGATGCTATCATGAAGTGCTAATAACCAAATTGAATGGAATCTTGTTATTATAGGATGTATGCAGTTAAATATTAACATATTATATTGGGTTTGCCATTTATTTAGGAGTTGAAAACTCCAGATGGAACACATTTCATCTTGATATTGTAAATGGTGATTAATCCATAGAGACAATGAGGAAGATAAAAACCTTAGGAGTGCAAATAATGGAAATACAAAGGAAGACTATTAATGTGGGCATATGAGCTGCTTATGTGATCCCTGAGTTAGGAAGATCCCCTAGAGAAGGGAATGGCAACCCAATCCAGTATTCTTGCCTGGAAATTTCTATGGATAGAGAAATCCATGGAGCTGCAAAGAGTCAGACACAACTGTCGACTAACACTTCCACTTTCACTTCATATGCATTAGATAAATCTGTGAGTCAAATAACCTGAGACAAATAGGAATTTGGAATAAAAAGAATTATGAACTAAGTGTTCATTGGTAACATTTGTCACATTGTTTCTGCTTGTAACCAATACAGTGGCAACCAATTAAAAGCTGCCACTTTCCATAGATAAATTCACCTAACAAAGCAATAGTTCTTAACAAAAGTTCTGAACAAACAGCAGTCTTACCCTCATAGCTACAAAAATCAGTTAAACAATGTGTTTGAGGTACTACAAGCTTCTTGAAAGTCTGATTGTGTAGATGATGTCATTGCTTTCTGTTTATATGAATTACTTTTAAAAAGATGTCTATGAACACTTCCATCAGGCATTTATCAAAGTGAATGAACTCTGTTGACATAAAAAGCACTCAGGAAGCCTTGGTAGTATCTTCTATAGTCTAAGACTACCTCAGTAGAAGCAAGACTCAGATTTACTTCCTACAGGGAGACCTACTGCCACCCCAAAGTGTTGATATTGGTTCTTGTTCTCATCTTTCTCAGAATGGACTCATGCGATATGAGTCCTACATCAAGTGACTATTACCTTCTCCAGGCCTCTTGATCTTCAAGTATTATATGTGGAAAACTGATTCTTCTCTTTTTACTAAACCTAATGGGTAGCCTCTCTATGGCATGTGATTTTCCCTGGTGCCTGTCTGTAACTCATCTTGGCTCAGTTTCTATGATCCCTCATCTCCCTGTGGGGCTTCCTGGCCTCTTTATTAATTTAACAAGTAATTAAAGAGTGGCTACTACATGTAAGTCACTGTACTAGATTCTATGGGGTGTGTGTGTATGTGTTTTCAGTTGCTCAGTCATGTCTGACTCTTTGCGATCCCATGGCCTATAGCTTGCCAGGCTTCTCTGTACATAGGATTCTTCAAGCAAAAATACTGGAAGGGGTTGTCATGCCCTCCTATAGAGATTCTATGGAAATGGCAATAAAAATCTCTCAGAATCCTTGTTCACAGAGTTTGCCCTCTAGTATAGATAGCATATTCAAAAGAAGAGACCTTACTTTGCCAACAAAGGTCCCTCTGGTCAAGGCTATGGTTTTTCCAGTAGTCATGTGAGAGTTGGACTGTGAAGAAAGCTGAGTGCCGAAGAATTGATGCTTTTGAACTGTGGTGTTGGAGAAGACTCTTGAGAGTCCCTTGGACTGCAAGGAGATACAGCTGGTCCGTTCTAAAGGAGATCGGTCCTGGGTGTTCTTTGCTAAAGATGAAACTCCAGTACTTTGGCCACCTCATGAGAAGAGTTGACTCATTGGAACAGACCCATATGCTGGGAGGGATTGGGGGCAGGAGGAGAAGGGGATGACAGAGGATGAGATGGCTGGATGGCATCACTGACTCGATGGACATGAGTTTGAGTGAACTCCGGGAGTTGGTGATGGACAGGGAGGCCTGGCGTGCTGCAATTCATGGGGGTCACAAAGAGTCGGACACAACTGAGTAACTGAACTGAAGTGAACTGATAGTGGAGAAGGGCAGATATTAGATGAATAAATGTGATACATACCAGTTATTGGTAACTGCATGGAAATAAATGAAACAAAGACAAACGTTGTTGTTCAGTCACCCAGTCATGTCCGATTGTGACCCCATAGACTGCAGCACACCAGGCCTCCCTGTCCCTTACTATCTCTAGAACTTTGCTCAAGTTCATATCCATTGCATCAGTGATGCCATCCAGCCATCTCATTCTCTGATGCCCTCTCCTTCTGCCCTCAATCTTTCCTAGCATCAGGGAATTTTCCAAAGAGTTGGCTGTTCCTATCAGATGACCAACACACTGGAGTTTCAGCTTACCTACACTAAACTGACCTAGAGTAGTTAGGGAAGTCCTCTCTGATGTGGTTGCATTTGATCAAAGCCTGAAAAAGGTGAGAATGAGAGGCATTTCAAAATCTGGGGGAGGAAGTTTGCAGGTGAAACAACAATAAGAGACAATGCCTTGAAGTAGGTGTATGGTTGGGGAGCTCAAGGAACCTGGAGCAGTGAGTGAGAAAAATAGTAAATGAAGACAAAGACAGTGGGGTACAAATCATATAGGCTTTTGTCATTCAATGAGTTCTGAATGAGATGGGAAGTTACGGAAAGTTTTTGAGTAAAATCACAGAGGCCCCTTTATGTTTCCTTGCAATCATTGCTCTAAGAGTAATCTCCTCTACTTTTTTTTTTTTTTTTGTAATACCAAAATATTTTTATCACAATTTCTATTTTCCTTTCACCTCATTTCATTCTGCTAAATTAAATATATCAGCAGGAGCACAATGAAAAGGGAAATTGTAATGAATTTTTTTTTTTAAGTTTTTATTTTAACTTTAGTTTACTTTACATTACTGTATTGGTTTTGCCAAACATTGACATGAATTCACCACGATTGTACAAGCGTTCCCAAACATGAATCCCCTCCCACCTCCCACCCCATGCCATCCCTCTGGGTCCTCTCCTTGCACCAGTCCCAGGCATCCTGCATTCTGCATCTGACATCAACTGGCGATTCGTTTCTTACTTGATAGTATACATGTTGCAATGCCATTCTCCCATCTCATCCCACCCTCTCCCTCTCTCTCTCCCCCAGAGTCCAAAAGTTCTCTCTATAGATCTGAGTCTCTTTTGTTGTCTCGCATACAGGGTCATCATCCCCATCTTTCTAAATTCCATATATATGCGTTAGTATACTGTATTGGTGTTTTTCTTTCTGGCTTACTTCACTCTGTATAATCGGCTCCAGTTCCATCCATCTCCTTAGAACTGATTCAAATGTATTTTTTTTAATGGCTGAGTAATACTCCATTGTGTATATGTACCACAGCTTTCTTATCCATTCATCTGCTGATGGACATCTAGGTTGTTTCCATGTTCTGGCTATTATAAACAGTGCTGCGATGAACATTGGGGTACATGTGTCTCTTTCTATTCTGGTTTCCTCGGTGTGTATGCCCAGCAGTGGGATTGCTGGGTCATAAGGCAATTCTATTTGCAATTTTTTAAGGAATCTCCACACTGTTCTCCATAGTGGCTGTACTAGTTTGCATTCCCACCAACAATGTAAAAGGGTTCCCTTTTCTCCACACCCTCTCCAGCATTTATTGCTTGCAGACTTCTGGATCGCAGCCATTCTAACTGGTGTGAAGTGGTACCTCATTGTGGTTTTGATTTGCATTCTACTTTTAATACCATAGATTAGTTTGACTTGAACTTTATACAAATGAAATTGTGCGGTAGAGTATCTTGATTATCTAACTTACTTTATTCAAGTCTTAGTTGATAGATTTATCCTTATTGTTAGATATAGTTGTAATTTACTCACCTTCATTGTACCAAATTTCACTGTACAAATATGACACTATTAAGCATTTTAGTAATAATTGACATTTAATTTGGTTTGGCTGTCATGGACAGTGTTGTTTTGAACTTTTTTTTATACTTCTTTGTTTTGTTTTTAATATTTATTTATTTGACTGCACTGAGTCTTAGTTGCAACACACAGGATCTTCATTATAGCATGAGGGATCTTTTTAGCTGTTACCTGGGAACACTTGGTTGTGGCATTTGAGTTCTGGTTGCTTGACCAGGGATTGAATCTGGGCCCCCTGCATTGGTAGTGTAGAGTTTTAGCTGCTGGACCACCAGGGAAGTCTGATTTTTATGTTTTTTGAATGAACACAAGCATACTTTTTTTTTTTTTTTGGTCATCTGCAAGCACATGGAAATGCTGGGTCAGACATTATGCATATATTCTACTTTAATAAATGCTACCAAAGTAGTTTCCAAGATGGTTATAAAAATGTATGCTTCCATCAGCAGTGTTCCAGAGTGCTAGCTGTCCTGATTCTCATACTTTTATGTAATCTACCATCCACCTTGTGTGAGTATGCTGGACCCAGTGACTTGCTTTTAATGTATAGAATATGACAAAAATGACAGAATGTTACATCTGAGATTAGGTTGTAATGGCTGTGAATTTGAATGCTTTGCTGGCATTCTTGCCACCTTTCTTGCTTCCTCCAATGAAGCCAGCTGTGTTGTGCCCTGCACTATGGAGAGGCTTCCTGAGTAAGAATTAAGAGACTCAAGGCTTCAATCCAACAGCCAAGTAGGAAATGAATGCTGCCAACAACCACTGGAGTGAGCTTGAAAGCAGATTTCACCTTCAGTTGACTTTTATTTAAGATGACTACAATTGTGTGAGAGACTAAGAGTCAGAAGACCCAACACAGTACACAGATTTTTGACCCACAAGAATGATAAATGCATGTGACATAAATATATAATATAAAATGTATGTTGTTTTCTGTCATTAAGTTTTTGGGCAATTTGTTATATAGCAAGAGATAATTAATAAGGTTTCCCAGGTGGCACAGTGGTAAAGAATCCACGTGCCAGTGCACGAGACTCAGAAGATGTGGTTCAATCCCTGGGTGGGACAATCCTGTGGAGAAGGGAATGGCAACCCACTCCAATACTCTTGCCTGGAGAATCCCCACAGACTGAGGAACCTGACAGGCTACAGTAGTACATGGGGTCACAAAGAGCAGGACATGACTAAGCATGCAAAGCAAACAGATAAGTAATACACTGGCCATTGCATATGCTCCTTTATAATGTCTCTGTACACAAAGCTGGCCCAATTTTCTGATGGGTTATATGTATAGTTGCATATTATTTGTTTATTCATAGGGATTTTTGAAATATTCTGCATATGAGTTCCTAACACATGTATTGCATATACCTTTTCCCATTCTATGATTTATCTTTTCACTCTTTTAGTAGAGTATTTTGATGGACAATGATTATTAATTTTAATATAGTTAACTTGATCAAATTTTTACCTTTTGCAATTAATGTTATTTTTGCCTTGTTTAAAAAATTTCCACATACTTCAAGGTTATGAAGATACTGGTCTGTGTTTCCTGTTAAATTTTTATCTTTAACATTTGGAACAGTAGTCCACCTGATACTGATTTTTGTTTATGGTGTAAGCTAGTGTTAAGATTTATTTTTTTCTCTTCAGTTCAGTTCAGTTCAGTCGCTCAGTCATGTCCGACTCTTTGCGACCCCATGAATTGCAGCATGCCAGGCCTCCCTGTCCATCACCAACTCCTAGAGTTCACTCAGACTCACGTCTGTTGAGTCAGTGATGCCATCCAGCCATCTCATCCTCTGTCATCCCCTTCTCCCCTCCCAGCATCAGAGTCTTTTCCAATGAGTCAACTCTTCGAATGAGGTGGCCAAAGTACTGGAGTTTCAGCTTTAGCATTATTCCTTCCAAAGAAATCCCAGGGCTGATCTCCTTCAGAATGGACTGGTTGGATCTCCTTGCAATCCAAGGAACTCTCAAGAGTCTTCTCCAACACCACAGTTCAAAAGCATCAATTCTTCACCGCTCAGCCTTCTTCACAGTCCAACTCTCACATCCATACATGACCATTGGAAAAACCATAGCCTTGACTAGATGGACCTTAGTCGGCAAAGTAATATCTCTGCTTTTGGATATGCTATCTAGGTTGGTCATAACTTTTCTTCCAAGGAGTAAGCGACTTTTAATTTTATGGCTGCAATCACCATCTGCAGTGATTTTGGAGCCCCCCAAAGTAAAGTCTGACACTGTTTCCACTGTTTCCCCATCTATTTCCCATGAAGTACTGGGACCAGATGCCATGATCTTCGTTTTCTGAATGTTGAGCTTTAAGCCAACTTTTTCACTCTCCTCTTTCACTTTCATCAAGAGGCTTTTTAGCTCCTCTTCACTTTCTGCCATAAGGGTGGTGTCATCTGCATATCTGAGGTGATTGATATTTCTCCCGGCAATCTTGATTCCAGCTTGTGTTTCTTCCAGTCCAGCATTTCTCATGATGTACTCTGCATAGAAGTTAAATAAGGATATCTAATTGATCCAGAAACATATATTGAGAAGATTATTCTTTCTGCATTGTACTTCAGTGTTATATTTGTCATCAAGCAGGTGACTGTATATGTTGAATTATTCTGTATTAACTTGGTAAGATGAGAACCACTTTCCCCAGAATCTTCTTCCCTGAATGGTTTCTACTAGAGCTGGCTAATAGAGTAACTCACACAAGATTTAGAAGGAGAAAATGAGGAAGTTATCATTGTTCTTGGAAGTCTTCTTAGATATGGCCATGGAAAGACACAAGGGTGCTGGTGTGTTGTGTTAATGGCTTTCCTCTTTTCTATTTCCATGTTTAGCTTTTCTTCCTGACTGCTACCCTTGCTGGGCAACAGCAGCCCTAGGCCACCACCAGGTGTTAGGCAGTGCACCCACAGAAGTGGCAAGATATGGAGGCACCAGTTTTCTATAGACCTTCCACTATTTTATTTTCCATGGTCTGTATCCTTGGGTTTCTTGCTTAGAGTTTTATCTCAGGAAACTGACTTTTCCTCCTATGCCATTGAAGATTGGTTAGTGACTTCTTCCCTGATTCTCTAACTCCCCTTGGGATCAGAAGACATAGATGTTAGAAGCATGTAATGAGAGATCTTTTCCTGAGTACAAGCTGATACAATTTGTATATATGGGGCTGCTCATAGGATCTTCTGTTTGTACTGTTATTCAATTTTTCTACTCTTGCATCAGTAATACACTGTCTTAATTATTATAGTTTTAAAATTAGTCCTGATACTTGGCACTATAAGTCCCTAGCTTTCTTGTTGAAGATTGCCCTGGATATTCTTGGCCTTATAATTTTTATACAAATTTTACAATCAGCCTGTCAATTTGCACACACACACACATCACAAACTGTTAGGATTTTTAACTGAGATTCCACTAAATCTTTAGATCAATTGGGAAAGAATTGGTATTTTCAAGTAATGTATCTTCTGACCCATGTATAATTTAGGAAGAAATGGAATCAATCTTCCATAAACTCTTCTAGAGAATAGAAGAAAAGGAGCACTTACCAAATTGTTCTGTAGACCTGTATAGCATTGATATCAAAATGAGTTAAAAGTTGGAGATTTCAGTATTGGACAAAAATATCCACCAGTGTGCTATCTGGGTTACAGGCATCCTTCCAGTTCTCGGACAGCTGAACCAGGGCTTCTTTCCATGCTCCAATAAGGAGATGACATTTGGCTTAGAAATGGAAAGTCCTGACAGTGATCCAGCTTGTTAGAGTTGCTTTGAATCCCAAATTTATATACATCTCTCTGAGCAAAGTCTAGGCATTGCCATTCCCCCTGAGGTGAATATCTGAACAGAAGAAATGGACAGCCCAGACTCCAGAGCAATAACTTCTAGATCTGTAAGAGATGACCAGGTTGTATTTAGGCTGTTCTTTTGGAAAAAGGAAGAGTTAAGAGAAAGGGAAGCCAACGTTTCCATCTTAATTTTAAAAATTCACTGATGCTAAATGGTCCCATCAGAAGCTCTTAGGACCTGCCCCAAAGATTCCAAGCTGAAATCTCCACCCTGAGCTCCATGAGCCAACTGCAGACTCTCTCAGATGGAGAGTTAACTCTTTAATTTTCTTCTACAGCAGGAAGATGGGACACAGATATTATTCTCCATCTCCTGGGATGATGTAAATATCAAGCCCTCTGTTCTCTCAAAGAAATAATTGGTTATTTAAGTGTTAATATTTGGGCTTAGGGCTTAATATGCCATTAAAAAATAATGTAAAAAAAAAACCATGAAGATTTTAAGAGAGGGAGGACCTCCCTTTGAAGAACACTGGAAAAGGTTGTAGAGGGAAGGCTTAATATAAGATTAAGAGGAGGTGAGAAAAGAGAGAGAAAGTGAAGGAGTTATCAGGGGTGCCAAAGAATCAACAGGCTGATCTTGAAGAAGTTTCCTGGACTGCGGGAGGACCGGCATGAGTGCCCTGGCTACGATACTCTGGGTACTTAGAAAGCTGTACCAAATAGACTGTTTTATGGCCTGAGCCTTCTGCTCTGTCCCTGTCAGGTAATTTCCAGCAGATCCCTTGTGCTCTGTGCTTGCTGTTCATCATCCTTTCCCAATCCCACCTGTCCAGAACTTTGTAAACTTCAGAGAAGTATGTGTTCTGTTTACTTCCTAACTGGGTTGTTAAGGGGAAGCACCCTTGGATTTGTTCTTGGGGAGTGATTGCAAATTGGATACCCCTGACCTTGGAAAGTAGATGGTGACAGCCCTATTATCCTGCCATTTCTTGCCCACTTATTAAGGAGTTTCAGTCACTATATGTGTAATGACTTTTTCACTGGAGAATTCCTATTCATTTTGAGGGTTCAGTTCAATTGTGATCTCTTCTGAGAAGCCTTTCCTCTGTGCTCTCAGGAGAATCTTTAACTTCTCCCTTAGAGTTCTGATAGTCCTTTTCATTTGCCTCCATTATAGACTGTGTCATATTATTTTATAATTATTTGTAAATATTTGTTTGGATATCTATATCATCTCTAAAGATATCATCATATTCATATTTAGCATCCCCACAAATAGTGCTTAACATATAATAGAATCTTAAAAGCTGTTGTGGAATGAATCCACCCATGGGGAACAGGACTGGCTACATCATGTGTGGATTCCAGTGCAAAATGTAGACATAGGACTCCTTGATCAATAATTGTTAAGAATTTCAAGACAGTAAAAGTAGAGTATTAAATTAGGTGTGAGGTCTTCCTGAATGTAGAAACCTGTCCTGTGTCACTTCTTAGGGTATGCATGTATGAAGCTGGCCTGATGGAAATCAGTCTTGGCTTCAGTAAGATCTGAATTATAGTTTTAGAATAAAGGATTCTTGTATTGTCTGCTGAGTTATAGAAATTACCAATGAGACTGCTATTTATTATAATTAATATATTTATTGGGTCCTTGATTCAACAACTATTTATTGAACACATACTGTGTACCAGATAGTTGGCCCAATGTTAGAGATATAGTTATAAACAAGACCTGAACCATTTTTGAACAAGGCTAGTGTTCAGTGGGAAAGATAGAACTTAAGGGAAAGCTATTCAGTAAATTACAACTCCATAGAAATGGTGATATAATTGTAAAGCAAGAGGTACTTACCTTGTCTGAGGAATAAGAAAGACTTACAGAGAAATATATTCGAGCCAAGTTTTGAGCTGCATAACAGAGTGTTAGCAGATCAGAGAGGGAGAAGAAGCACATAAGTGGATAGAAGAAGAATAGAGCATGAAGGAATCAGTGAAATAAATGTTGAAAGATGAAAGTTTCACATTAAAGGAAGTAGGAAGCAGAAATAAAATGGGAATGAGAATCCCTGAGAAGAGAATAAGAGGTGAATTGAGGAAGTAATAAAGTGAAATAGTATGCTGGAGTTAAGGTAGAATTTGGAGAAGCTGAGTAGACATAGATATTGGAAACACATACAAGAGACCACAGGAGCAGAGGTTACTGTTCATGGCTATTAAAATCTCCTAGGAGGAAACTGGCAATGTGGAAAGAGAAAAAAAAGTTTAAAATAAGTGTTGATGGTTACTATGACTGTATTAATGTCCTACTGTTGTTATAACAAATTACTACAATCTGAGAGGTTTGAAAACAACATGAGTGTATTATCTTACAGTTCTGGAGGTCAAAAGTCTGAAATGGGTCTTAAGCTAAAGTCAAGGTGATGGCAAGGCTGGCCCCTCCTGGAGGCTCTAGGGAAGAATCTGTTGCTTTGCCTTTTCCAGCTACTAGAGGCTGCACAACTTCCTTGGCTCATGTCTTCAAGCCAGAAATTGCATGGCTCTGACCTCTGTTTCTGTCAGCACATTCCTTCTCTGACTCTCCTACCTCCCTCTTTCACTTGTCAGCACCTTTATGTGATGGCATTAGGCCCACTTGAGTAGTCTGGGATAATCTCCTCATCCATGGGCTTCCTCAATGGCTCAGCAGTAAAGAATCTGCCTGTAATGCAGGAGACACAGGAGACACAGTTTTGATCCCTGGGTCAGGAAGATCCCCTGGAGAAGGAAATGGCAACTCACTCCAGTTTTCCTGCCTGGAAAATCCTGTGGAGAGAAGAACCTGGCAGCCTGTGGTCCAAAGGGTCACAAAGTCAGGCACAACTGAATGAGTAAGCACTACAGATACTTAAGTTAATCAGATCTTCAAAGTCCTTTTTGGCTTAAAGGGTAACATCTTCATAGGTTCCAGAACTTAGACATAGACATTATCTTGGGGGCCATTATTCTGCCTACTGCAATTCCTAAGCAGTGTCTGTGCTTGCTCACTCAGCTGTGTCCAGCTCTTTGCGTTCCCATAGACTGTAGCCCACCAGGCTCCTCTGTCCATGGGGGTTTTCCAGGCAAAAATACTGAAGTGTGTTGCCAAATGCCACTTCTGTTCTTCCCTATGGATTTAGTTTCTGGTCAGTCTGCAGGATTATTCAAAGAAGCCAGTGACACCCTCCCATCAGAACCAGGGCATGCCTCACCCTCTTGAATACTTAAAGCCTGCCTCCTACTGCCCTGGCTCACTCTGTTTCTGAGTGCAGCCCATGTGGTCTTTTATGGCACGGGGTATCCTCCTCCCCTAGGCTGTGAATATTTGTGATAATGATCAATCTCATCCACCAAGTGTTGGGTGTTATGTGCTCAGCCAACTCCCTCCCCAATGGGGCAAAATGAATATTTGATTAAAACAAATATCTATCTCCCTCGAATTTCTGTGGAATTAAAAAAACTTTTTAAAATTATGTTAACCTCTTAGTCAAGAACTTGGCAAAGTTCTATATAGGACACCATGAAGAACCAGTAGCCATTCTTCTTCTTCTTATTATTATTGTGACTGAAGTATCAGTATTATTATATTTTAAAATTCCCATTCTCTGTGCTCAACATGAGTTGAAATTACATGCTTTTCTAGTGACCCATATAACTGTTTTCTGAGGAAAGGAGGAGATTAAGTTAAGACACTTTTGGAGCACAGTGCAACATGGAGTTTTAGTGGTATGAAGAAGACTACTTCGTAATTTTCTACATATGCTGACCCATCATTTTTGCCAGAAGTTGTCCAGCAAAAGTATATTTTAAGGTAATGAAGGTAGAGGGTAGAGATAAGGTTAAGTTATATTTGTCAGAGAAATAATGATCCTTACTTATTGTATACAAACAGACTTCAGATGATGGCCAATGAGCTATGCACCCTTGATTTGTACAAAGAAATGGTTCCCAAAGTGGATGGTGGAAACGTCAGAAAGAATGCAGCAAAATCCAGAGATCAGATGCAAATGGGAAGAAAGATGAAATGATTTTTGGATTTGGAGTATTTTTGTTGCTCTTCATATTAGTGAGCATCTGAAACATAGCATCATCATTTACTTGGAAGGGAAAAATAGGCCTGTTTTAAATGTAAGTGCTACTCATGGACTGAAGCAAGAAAATACATTTTAACAGCAGAGCATTGATTAAACCCAAAAGGATAGGACAAACATCAGGGGAAAAAATATGTTCCTGAGATGTTTATGAAAAATATTTTCTTAAGCCCATGATGCAATTGGCAAGTAAATTGTCCATGGTTAGAAAGTGCCCAGCAGAGCTTTCCAGAGTAGAAAATGAAAAAGGAAAGCTCCAGTTCTGTTTGCAATCCTGCACTAATCAGCGTGTACTCTTTTATGTTGTTCAATTTGTGCAAGAGCTCTTTGCAGAATATTTCCTCAAGCTTGTTATGCTGCAAACTTGTTTCTCTCACAGCATACCAAGAACCCAGCTTGCTCTCTCAGCACCTCAGCACAGAAAGCCTCTGCTTTTCATTTCTTCCCCTTAGACCACATTTGATGAAAGCTTGCTCCATGTTAGCTGAGGCAATCTGCTGTGGCAGCCTTTTTTAGGTTTACTGACATGGAGAAATGTTTTGAGAAAATGGCAGATGTATAGTGTACATTGAGCAAAATCAATTTTTTATGCAACAAATGTAGTTTACTGTCTTTGCATACCAAGATCAGGAAATCCATCCCGTGGAAAAATTATAGGTCTCTTGAGAACAGAGCTGATAAACACTTAGAAACTTTCCTTGTTTCCCTTACAGTTTTTGACCCCAATGACCTGAGGAAATATGAGCTCTGTTAGATTCAAAAAATGATCTTAGGCAAAAATCTCAAATGAATTGATAAATAAGACATATTTAAAAAATAATGTTGACATATCTCAAAAACTCTCCCCTAAACACTGCATCCATAGATGCAATTGCCAGCCAGTTATCAATAGGTCATGTCCTCATGGTGAACTCACCTGCTTCCTGAGTGGTAGTCTAAGAATTCCAGGAACTCCAAGAATATCTAAAACTGAGCAAACTCCTCCTCCTTTCCTTCTCTGGTTTCCCAGTGAAAGGCCCTACCATTCAGGCAGTTGCTGAAACCTAACTCCTTGCCTTCTCAATTTTACCACTCCTTACTTTCTTCCTTGCCTCTCCCCACCACCCTCTTCCACATATGTCCAAGTAAATTACCAGCTATCTTTTTCTTATATCTGCAGTCATTTTCACATATCTATCTTCAGTTATCCCTCATTGTTCCTGCCCCAGGTCATGTGTGCATTCATTCCCTTCTGGAATGACATCACTCTTCAAGTAGGAATCTTTACCTTCTGTCTTGTGCCACTGCAAACCAATTTTCAAACTAAAGCAAAGTGATCATTCTTGAATTTGATTCTGATTATACCCCTCTTTGATTTAAAGGTATTTTATGTGTTTCTATTGCTCTTCCAACAAAGTTTAAACTCCTTCAGAGGTCTTTATTTCTCCATTCAGGCTCTTTCTTCTCGGGCTTCCCAGGTGTCGCTGGTAGTAAAGAGTCTGCCTGCCAATGCAGGAGATGTAAGAGGCTCCAGTTCAATCCCTGGGTTGGGAAGATCCCCTGGAGAAGGAAATGGCAACCCACTCCAGAATTCTTGCCTGGGAAACCCTATGGCCAGAGGAGCCTGGCTGGCTATAGTTCATGAGGTCGTAAAGAGTTGGATGCATCTGAGCACATACATATTCTTGCATACAAACTGTCAATCCCATAAAACACATCTTTCATCTTCTGAAATAAACACAGTCTTCACTCAACTGCTTTCTCTGCCTTTAACATTCTTCCCCACTAGGTGGCCTGACTAATTCTTAAGTATCTTTTAGCAATTTTTTCTGCCGCCTGCTAAACTAGTACAGATACCTCACAAAGCTCTCTGTAATTCCATTTTTAGAGCACTAGTGTGATTTATTATGATTGTGTAGTTCTCTGTCCCATCATTAGACCTCAGCTCTAAAAGGGGGACCAAGTCTCTCTGGTTCACTGTTCCATCTTTAGCTCACCTGTATACCAATCCGGTCTAGTGGCTCAGA
Organism: Redunca redunca; assembly: GCA_006410935.1. Taxonomy (NCBI): domain Eukaryota; kingdom Metazoa; phylum Chordata; class Mammalia; order Artiodactyla; family Bovidae; genus Redunca; species Redunca redunca. The sequence goes on from SJYQ01031773.1 coordinate 89,929, forward strand.
GCAAGCTTTCAAGACATATTTGTTGGCATGCTAAGTTGCTTTAGTCTTCTCTGACTCTTTGCAACCCTACAGACTATAGCCCGCCAGGCTAAGATTATATATATATATATATATGTGCCAGGCATAAAATGAGGTGTCCATATACATTATTTTCTTTAATGTTTATGATAAATCTTGCCATAGATATTACATTCATTGTACAGATCAGAAGTGTAGGGGCTGGAGAAGGATTGAGCTTGCCTAACATCACAGAATAAGGTCAGGGGTAAGGCTGGAATAAAGATGAAATATCCAGTTTTCTGCCTAAAGTTGCACACTTCTTTTGTGAATGCAGAATACTGGTTGGAGATGGCAGAGAGGCTGGTAAAGAAAAGGAGCAGTTTGATACAAGGGGCCAGTGAAAAAGTGAGGAGAGATAGTGTAGAATAAGAGTGAGAAGAGACTTTCCTAATTTCCTGAATGCACAGAGAGAAGGTTCCTCTCCATATCCTGTGTTAGACATATCTCCCCACACCCCACCCCCAACTCCCTTCTACCTGCTGCATCCCAGGAAGATCAGAATTTTAGGAAGGAAGGCAAATAAGGAGACCAAGATCCTAAGCTCTCTCTACCAGGTCTGTCTGATTCATGTGAAAGTTCTAAAAGATTTTCTACTTTTTATTTCTTTGATACCGTAATTCCATCTCTTTGTTGAGCTAGCTGAGTAAAATGTATTTGGTTTAATTTTTCATTGTCTTTGCTCCCAAAAATTCATTTTGGAAAGTTGGGAGAGTTTATTTACTGCCATGCTGTGTAGGCCTGCAAAAAGCTTTACCAACACAATTCTCCTTTTGTTTAGAAATATTAATTATTACCAATGTAGTACTTTGTGTTTGGCAAATATGACCTGGAATTTACTGCTTCAATTCTATACTATATGTAAAGCTCTAGGGAGGCTTTGAATAGCAAATTTTCTTACTTTTCATTTTGTAATATTGAGTTCTATTTTATGATATCTTTAAATTTCTGCAAATTTAATAGACAGGGAATGATTAAGAAGGAGAACATTCTCAAAATTAAGGCTGTCTTTTAGTGATTTGACTCATTGAAAATGGAGAATAAAGCAATCTGAATGAAGAATTTTAGAATAAATCATCATTAACCAGGCATGACATGTTGTACATCAACTAAGTTCTGATGCACAATTAGTCACCTAATTAGGTTTAAGATTCATTTAAATACATGGCTTCAATCCCTGGCCCACCCGCTTATTTTTATTACTCCCATTTAAGCACTGAATACAATTTAAGTCTCATATTGCAGAGCTCTGTGGCCTAAACAAATGCACACTAGGTGAAAAGACAAGCAACCTATTTGAACGATCAGTTTATTAGGGTCTGCTGAGACTCATATTTTACAGTGAGTTGCATGTGCTTTGGACAGTGTTCAGTGGGAAAACTGTCTTTCTGTAAATTTCTCAGACTAATTCCTGAAATGGAGAGTATGAACCCTACTTGCTTTACATGGTAATATGATGAGTCAGGAATAAGTGGATGATATCATTAAGAAAGGGCTTCCCAGGGGCACTACTGGTCAAGAACCCGCCAACCAATGCAGGAGGCATGAGATGCAGGTTCAGTCCCTGGGTTGGGAAGATCCCCTGGAGGAGGACATGGCAACCCGACTCCAGTATTCTTGCCTGGAGAATCCCATGGACACTGGAGCCTGGCGGGCTATGGTCCATAGGGTCTCAAAAAATTGGATATGATGAAGTGACTTAGCACAGCACAGTGTTGATTCTCCTGGGCACCTGCTGAGATGGCTGTATTTATGTCTGGTCTCGAAGCGACTAAGCACATACACATTGTTAAGAAAACCACTTTCTTTGGCAGTGTGTTTACTCTTTCTGGATGCCATATAATAAGTGTTTGTTTACTCTTTCTGGATGCCATATAATAAGTCCCCTATTTTACTGATACTAAGACACACACTTTTTCACATTTTTTATTATCCTTAAAATTGGGCTGTATCTTACAATCAATGATGATATTCCATTTATTTTCTGGAGTTTTTTTCTTGGTAGTATATAAAATAATAGTGTGTCTTATAATCAATGGCATCTTAGATGGAATGAAATATAATGTGTTACTCTTCAGGCAGCTTTAACTGGAGCTTCTCTAAGTAACTCATATATCTGAATAAGCTTTTTTAATAGATACAATGTTTATTCTTTTATTCCTTCATTTCAGTAGTATAATTAACACTGTTCTTGAGACTAAGAAAATAAAGTAAGACACTGATACTACTCTTTAATACCCTGTAGTCAAGTAGGAAAAATTGATATATCAAATATATTTTGGTATAAAACATTGTGGTGAGTGCTACACTTGAGAGTAAATACAAGGTAGAGTGTGAAATTGTAGGAACTTAGCATATTTTATTCAACTAACCTCTTTTGTACATTTTAATTTTATGAAATGTTTTTATCATCTGTTCCCTCCTTTGTGGTGATAGTTCATGAAGAGTTTTTTTTTTTTTTTTTAAGAGAGAAAGTAAAGGTCTATTGATATGACAGTGAATCCTCAGCCTAAGGATGACTAGGGATGTTTATTATCAATGCAAATTCCTTGGTCCTCTCCAAGACATTCTGATTCAGTCAGTTTTGGCCCAGGAATCTGTGTTTCTAATAATCTACTCCTTACCTCCAGGTGATTCTTATGTTTAAGATGGTGTTTAATCTACACTTTGGAAGACATTTGGACTGGACAGAAAATACTAACATGGAGCCGGTTATATTAAGAAGGATTAATTAAGAAGGATTAATATAACATTGTGTTGTTTAGTCACCAAGTCAAGTCCAACTCTTTGTCCAACCTCATGGACTGCAGCCTGCCAGGCTCCTCTAACAGTGGGATTTCCCAAGGAAGAATACTGGAGTGGGTTGCCTTTTCCTCTTCCAGGGGATCTTCCTGACCCAGGAATTAAACCCATATCTCCTGCATTGGCAGGTGATTCTTTACCATTAAGCCACTAGGGAAGCCCAATATAATATTTTACTTGCTTATTATTTATTTAAGTATCCAAACCCTGATACATTGAAATAGAATTATTTAAATGACAGCAAGAATTGTGCAATAATGAATGCCCATATTAAACAGAGAATTTATCCTACTTAGTTAAAACAGTTTTGTTTGGCAGCCAGGAAAATAATTCATAAAAAATCTCTGAGAATACTTTATACTTAAATCCATGTTTAGTCATCTTCTTTCTGCTTTTTTGAAATGAGAAATTTTGAAGGGAGATACAAGTAGATGGATCTAATCTTTGAGAATAAGAAGGGGAAGAAACAAAGTATTATAGGTGGAACTGGACTTCTTTGTTTTCTCCTTTGCCAAGTGCCGACCCAATGCTATGCTATGGCAGTTACAGAAATTGCTGATGCGAAATGAACTAGATTGCAATGGGAAGCATCTTGGGTAATGAAAGAGGAATCCACTAAATACTTCAGGCCCTTCAAATGAGCAAGTACCTATTAGTTTCAATGGCTGGCTTAGCTAATGATTCCAACTTACTTTAATTGGAAATATTTTGATTTCATCTACTGTCAGGAGTCAACAATTATCCTCATGAAGAAACAGAAGAGCCAAAGTATGCTTTTGACCTTTGTAAGTTTATTATTTTTTGCTCTGGTAGTCAAGAAAATTTTTTATACTAACTTGAAGGTTATGGATGGGATATGGTGGGCTTGATTCAATTAATACGTTTATTGAATATTTTACTTGAGTATGTAAAATGACCATCACCAATAATTAGCTTTTATGTCCTGGTTTAGGCACCATAGAAACAAACAACCAAAGGGGGGAAAAGAAAAAACAACCAAAAGTATACCATTGACAAGAGCCAACTGTAGCTAACAAGTGCTTCTATTCATGGACTGGTTAAATGAACAAGATTGAAGGATGCCTCTTTGATAAGCCTGCAACATTTAACACCTACTTGATTGAATACACAATTTTTTTCTATTAAGGACACTCACCTCTTTAGTAAAACATAAGAACCAAGAAAGGTTATTCTGTTATTTAGAAAAACCCTACAAATCCATGTCCCAAGGACAAACTGGGCTGTGTTGCTCTGTTCATTCAGTGAGTATATGGGTAAATGTTCTTCAGTCTTCCCAAATGTATCAACACGAGAGAACTGTTGTGAAGTATTCAGGGAAATGAGAGTTTTCTCATCATCCATAGTGAAGGCTTGCATCCACTGACTACTTTCTTTCCATATCTAAGGTAATGCTTCCAATAATCTGGATTATTTAGACTTTTCTAACCAGAAATAGATAGGGAAACAACTGCAGATGGTGGTTGCAGGCATGAAATTAAAAGATGCTTACTCCTTGGAAGAAAAGTTATGACCAACCTAGATAGCATATTCAAAAGCAGAGACATTACTTTGCCAACAAAGGTCTGTCTAGTCAAGGCTATGGTTTTTCTAGTAGTCATGTATGGATGTGAGGGTTGGACTGTGAAGAAAGCTGAGCACCGAAGAATTGATGCTTTTGAACTGTGGTGTTGGAGAAGACTCTTGAGAATCCCTTGGACTGCAAGGAGATCCAACCAGTCCATTCTAAAGGAGATCAGTCCTGGGTGTTCTTTGGAAGGAATGATGTCGAAGCTGAAACTCCAGTACTTTGGCCACCTCATGCGAAGAGTTGACTCATTGGAAAAGACCCTTATGCTGGGAGGGATTGGGGACAGGAGGAAGAGGGGACGACAGAGAATGAGATGGCTGGCTGGCATCACTAACTCGATGGACGTGAGCCTGAGTGAACTCCAGGAGTTGGTGATGGACAGGGAGGCCTGGCATCTGCGATTCATGGGGCTGCAAATAGTCGGACATGACTGAGCGACTGAACTGAACTGAACTGAACTGAACTAGAGGTGTATTTTACGAATGATAACTTTGAGTTCTTTTGTCATTTTGCTTATTGCTCATTATCAAGCTATTTATATTTAAACAGTCGTTTGCTTTTTTTCCACTTAGGATCTTCCCAGCTTGGTTAATTTCACTCACTGTGGTGATTTGACGGGATTTAATCTCCTGAGAAATCCTGTACTATATCAGGATCATGTAAGAAGTCTGTGACAGTCCATTATTACTGAGGCAATTTGTGAGAAAGTTTTCAGGGTACCTGTGACTGGCGCCCTGGGAAAACTAGGGCTATTACCAAAAATGAATAAAGGGATTTGGGGATTTCCTTAAATTCAAAGGCACTTACATTTTCTCTACATTTCTGGGCTCTCTTTCTAAACCTCTAAACTTCACACTGCTTCTTATTTAGATATAGCACAATGATATACTAAATGTACTACTTAGATCTAATGCAACTACATAGAGGTACTCTACACAATTAAGGGCTCCTAGCTAAGGCTTTCAATGAGAGAGGACACTGTTTCATTGACTGATAACTTGTTTTTGTGAAGTGTTCATTAATTTGTTGACAACAGGCACATTAACTGAACTGATGAACAAATTTCACTGATAGAAAATAATCATTTTCTTTGAATTAAACTCTCAGAGTTTGCAACTCCTATTTTCTGCTAAGAAATTTACATCACTTAAATTCTACTACACTGATAAATATAATCAATCAACAGAGAGCATGCTCTGAGGAATTAATTGTTGTCAGTTGATATATTTAATGGGACATCACACTTCATTAACTTAGCTAACTCATTAAACCTAATCAGACATGTAAGAGAAAAAGTTAATGACCAAAGTTAAAAAATAAAGTATGGACTCTACAGAGTCTTCATTTGTAGTACAGAACTTAGAGTTACACAGAAATTGTTTATTCCAGAAGATACCTTTTGTGTGCTGTGATTCTGTGCCAGAGAAACTTAGAGGGTTTTCCTTCATTTGGGATTTGTAAAGCATGTACAATTAGCATAATAAAGAAGCCACCATCCTTTATATCAAGGGTTCATGTTATATATACCTCTTATAATTCTTATATTGTGGAGCTGTTTATGATTTAGCAAAGGCAATTTGAAATGGTGAAATCCATGGAAGGTTGTAAATTTCTGTAGATGCAGAGATGTTAAATTTATATGCAATTCCAAATCACAAGGGCTACCCAATTCTTTTTACTTTTCCATATTCATTTCAGTTAACACCATTTTGGTTTTGTTGTCCATTTTCCTTGATCTTTTTGGCATCTTTTAAGAAAAACTGACCATAGTACATCTTATAAGGAGAGGGAATTGTTACCCATCATAAAAGAGTCACTTGTTCAAACCACAGGCCTGCATTGAGGCTGTGCTTTCCATAGGATGGAAGTGGGGGTGGGACAAGCACTAACTAGCAGAGGTTATTGATTGCTCATTTCCATTGCCTTCCTTCTGCTGCCAGGCATGCAAGTGTGTTTGTGGGAGAACAACCACAGTGCAGTGCTGCTATTCTATCAACTCTGCCTTGATGCTGTCCCACAGGTTTGAACCCCATTATTCCCTAATGGATTTTTCCATGCACGGTAATTTGGGAGGCAGCAATTTTGCGTTTACCAAGTTCTTATGGCTCTGCTGGTGTTTGTAGTATACTGTTGCTGCTGCTGCTAAGTTGCTTCAGTCATGTCCGACTCTGTGCGACCCCATAGACAGCAGCCCTATATCACTACCTAAATTAGAAAGTCTTGCTAAGCCATTCTAGGAAATTCTATTTCCTGTTTGTTTGTTTGTTTTAACCAGGCCTGGAAGAAAAGCTATTTTAAATAAAATGCAATCTAAGACTATCACAGGTTATGTTTAGTTGTTTCATGGATTCACATCAGAGCTACATGACAGAGCTGGAAGGGGTCTTAGGAATTTCTAGTTTAACAGCCTCATCTTCTGGATGGGAAACCCCAGGGTCAGGGAGGTACAGTGATTTGTGGAAGATCTCATGACTAAATAGCCTAAGCAGTAGTGTAAGAGATCTGATTCTCTTAGTGAGGAGCTTCTCTTAATATTTCATACCAACTCTCTGATAATAAGGCTTTCATTTACTGAGCACAATAAATATTTGCAATACCATATTAGAGAAAGTCATCTCTAGATAATTCTCTCAAGGTACAGTGGAATGGTGCATTTGCTGTTTTGTATTATTTCACTGTCAAAAATACTTAATTTACTTTAGATCACATTTGATTATTGAGGTAATAAAAAAGACCTATTTTCTCTAGCAGAATTGGTATTGTTTTTATCATAAATTTACTGGCTACCTATTATGAACAAAGTACTATAATAAGTGCTGGGGAAATAAAAATGATGAACCAGACACTGACCCAGCCATTCAAGGGTTTATAGCTTGTGTTAATCTTGAGACCCAGTGTGCTTCAGGGCTGGTAGAATGGTCTCTCAGTGTCAATTAGTTAGACTCTAAACTGTCAAGTGTAGGAAGAATGGCAATATATTTAAATGGCATTCTATAAACTGCATGTGCATTTACAAATCCTCAATTTTCTGTTGATATGTAGCAGTCTTTTCTCTCCAGGGAAACAGCATGTACTTTTCTACTGCTCTCTTGAAGTATTTGACAGTTTCAATGAATCTTTCTGCAGTTTTCACATTGGATTTTCTTATCTTCTCATGCATTTCCTTTTCTATTGGTTTTGATAGTTTCCATATTTCACTCTCCAAGTTCTTTGACATATCAATTTCATTTCTCTTCCTCACTTATACAGGCTCTTGTTTAGTTGAAGATTTTATCTTTCCATTGAGCAACGTTCTTTCCTTAGTCTTTGAAAGCACACTTTCTGATTGCTATGCCTTTGAGAATTCAAGTGGTATTTTTAAGAGTTTTATAGGTTTCAATTGTACTTTAAGTTATTTTTTGTGTTTATAGTGTAGATGTAGCCCTTAGATATTTTATAGTCAATGAATGCTTATAATGTCACTGATGTCTAGTAAACATCTCAATAGTATTTCTTACCCTAAAATAAAATGTATTTCACTACTCACCTTCTGTTAATTTTGTGGTCAGAAAGAGATTCTATGGTGATTCAGCAGTAATACACTACATAAAGATGTGGTATGAATAGAAAGTGTTTCCCTGTCTACCTTCTCACGCAGCCAGGAGTTAAGTGCTACTTTGCGATGCATCATGTTGCTGCTCTCAGTGTATCTCAGAAGATGAAACCAAATATCTATATTACTACTCTTCATCTTCTTATTCTATTATTTCTCTGTCTGCCTAGAAATCTGTCTAGCTTATATCTGTCTGTCTCTTTATCTATGACATTATAATCTTAATGCAGAGGAGATGGGCATCTAAGAGTTTACCTTAAAAATAATTCAGAAAAGGAAAATTGCAAAGAATGATATGGCAAAATGCTATATTCCCTTCACTTACCTCACAATTGTACTCATGAATATTTTCCTTATTCATTACATTTTCTTCCTCTCATGTTAAATAAATAAATCATGTTTCTTTAAATCACTACCTCCAATTCTCTTTCCCTCCTGCTCTACTGAGAAATAACCACAGTCATGAGTTTGGTATGCACACTCCTTATCTTTTATTTTCTTCTAAAAAATTATGAAATATTTCTTACAATTAAAATAAGGTATTTAGTTACAGAGAAGAATAATAAACATTTGTGTATTCCCCATCTCACATAAGTAAGACAACAATACCCATACTCTTGATGCTATTTATGTATATGCCTCTTTAATCCTATCTCTATGCCCACTTCTCAGTCAAGGTAATTAATACTCAGAATGCTGTGTTCATTATTTCCTTGTTTTACTACATATGCATGTATATTTAAGCAATGTATTGTTTAGTTTTTCTTTAATTGGCTTTTCAAAAGTTATATCATCCAATATGTTGTCTTCTATGTTTCAAAATATATCCACATTGTTTCATGGAGCTCTCTGTCATCCTTTACAGTAATGTATAGTATTGCACTCTGCAAATACACACAATTTATTACATTAGCAATGCTCCAGCAGATAATGTTGCTTCCAATATTTTACTTTGAGGAGCAATTATTCTATGAAGTTTCTTGTATATGTCTCTGAGAACATAGGTGTAAGTGATATTTTAGAGTATATACCTAGAAGTGAAGTTGTGGTGCTGCAAGAAACAAATATATTTAACCAATTTGGAAATTTTATGCACCATATCTTCACAACTTGTTTTTATGTTTTGGAAGGGCCCTACCTATTCACAGCCTTTTTGCTCTTTGCATATAAAGAGTAAAATAATTGTTGATATCACTGTTATTCAATACAATACTGGATTCATCAAAATGTTAAAATTTTGCTCTGCAAAAGACACTGTTGCAAAGATGAAAAGACAAGTACTGACTAAGAAAAAATGTTTGTACATCATGTATTTTAAATATGACTGGTATGTAGAAAATGTAAAAAAAAAAGTATTAAAACTCAGTGGTAAAGTACAAAATAAATCCAGTTGGTAAAATGCGCAGAAGGGAGGAACAGACATTTCAGTGAAGAGAAGTTACAGATGATGAGTAGGCATGTGAAAAGATTTCAACATTGTTAGTCATTGGATATATACAAATTAACATTATGAAATAACACTCCATATCAGAATGGCTAAAAAAATAGTAACAACATCAAGTGCTAGAAAAATACAGAGAAACTGGATCACTCATACATTGTTTGTAGGAACATAGAATGGTACAGCCACTCTGAATAAGTTTTATAGTTTCTAAAGAAATTAAGGAGATAAATACCATATAAACAAGCAATTGTACTATTGGGCATTTATCCTAGAATTATGCAAACTTTTATTAACACAAAAATCTGACAGGATTCCTCACAAAAACTTTATTCAGAAGAGCCCCCAGGTAAAAACAGTTAGATATCCACTATCAGGTAAATGGTTGAATGAACCATAGTACATTCTGAATACATGGAATATTCAGAAATAAAAAGGAAAAGACTATTGATGCATGCAATAACTTGGATGAAACTTGAAGGAGTTATGCTCAATGAATAAAGCCAACTTTCAAATGTTATACACTTAATAATTCCCTTTATATAACATCTCCTAAAGAAAAAAACAATAGATATGGAGAAGGAATCATTGGTTGCCCAATGGTAAAAACAGGAGAGTGGGTTGTATGTGACAATAAAATGACAACATGAAGATACTTGTGGTGATGGAATTGCTCTGTATCTTTACTTTGTCAGTGTTCATATTCTGGTCCTATTTAATATTAGAATTTTATACAATGCTGCCATTTGGAGAAACTGGGTAAAGAAAGGGTACATGTAATCTATTTATTTTCTTACAATTGTACAGGAATCTATTTCTGTTTGAAAAAAATTTTTTTAAGTTTAAGCAGTGAATTTGTTGAATTTCCTGAATAAAAGAATTCAGAATTTATTAGATTATCTGTACATCAATTTAAGGAGAATTGACATCTTTATGACAGTGTCTTTTTCATATGGTATGTCTATCCTTTTATTTAGACTTTATTAGTATTTTAATCAATATATTTACATTTTTTTTCTATTGAAAAACTAGAGAACTTTTTATTAGATTTATTTTTTGGTTCATTCTCATTTACTATTGTAAATGCTAGTATAAATACAATAAAAATATGTTCTATTTAACTGAATATTATACCACTGTATTTCTATATTCAGTCAATTTACTAAGCTCAATTCTAAAAACTCATATGTAGATTATTTTCTTTTTCTATGTACACATTTAAACTATGAACAAACAACAACAGTTTTGCTTAGTCTATCTTTTCCTTATGATGTTTTCTTTTTTCTTACCTGATTGCACTGGATAGACCCTCCACAAAAATGTTAAGTGGAAGTGGTAAGAATGAGCATTCTTATCTTACAGTGTCATTATTTTCATTCTCTTCTAATTTTTATTTCTGGTTCATCTTTATTATTTTAGACCAATTTTTTCTTCATTTTCTTATTCTTTGTCCAACTTTGACCGTTCTAGTTTGTATAATTCCCATTGTAATGTTGACTTTAGTACTCCTTTTTAACCTGTGAGTTACTTAGCAGTATGTTCAAAATCTGTACACAACTTTAAAGATTCCTTTTGCTTTTTATTTCTAACTTAACTATTATTTTTAAAGTATGATCTACATAGTCCAGTTCTTTTTTGTTTGATGACTGTACATGGTCACTTTTTGTAAATGACCCATACTGTGCTGTGCTAAGCCACTCAGTCCTGTCTGACTCTTTGCAACCTGACTGAATGACCGAGCACAAAACAGCATGGGTCATTTACAAAAAGTGACCATGTACAGTCATCAAACAAAAAAGAACTGGACTATGTAGATCATATTTTTAAAATAATAGTTGTTAGAAATAAAATTCAAAAAGGAATTTTAAAAGTTGTATAAATGACCCATAGATAATTGAATAGAATTTGTAATACCTAGTTGTTGGGGATCAGAGAAGGCAGTGGCAACCCACTCCAGTATTCTTGCCTGGAAAATCCCATGGACGGAGGAGCCTGGAAGGCTGCAGTCCATGGGGTTGCTGAGGGTTGGACACGACTGAACGACTTCACTTTCACTTTTCACTTTCATGCATTGGGGAAGGAAATGGCAACCCACTCCAGTGTTCTTACCTGGAGAATCCCAGGGATGGGGGAGCCTGGTGGGCTGCCCGTATATGGGGTATGACAGAGTCGGACATGACTTAAGTGACTTAGCAGCAGCTGTTGGGGATGAAGTTACTTAAGATTTACTACTCATTTGTCAATTTAAGACTTATACTGTGACTTACCTTTATCCCTCTCCTGTTTGGGATCTCTCTCTTTTTTTAAAGCTATTTATTTATTTTAGTTAATGTATTTATTTTAATGGAGGCTAATTATTTTACAATATTTTGGTGGTTTTGGCCATACATTCACATGAATGAGCCATGGGTGTACATGTGTTCCCCATCCTGAACCCCTCTCCCACCTCCTTCCCTATCCCATCCCTCAAGGTCATCCCAGTACACTGGCTCTGAGTGCCCTGTCTCATGCATCGAACCTGGACAGGTAATCTATTTCACATATGGTAATATAAATGTTCCAATGCTATTCTCTCAAGTCATCCTACCCTCACCTTCTTCCAGAGAGTCCAAAAGTCTGTTCTTTACATATGTGTCTTTTTTGCTATCTCATGTATAGTATCATCATTACCATCTTTCTGAATTCCATATATATGCATATATACTATATTGGTGTTTTTCTTTCTGACTTACTTCAGTCTGTATAATAGGACCCAGTTTCATCCACCTCATTAGAACTGATTCAAATGCATTCTTTTTAATGGCTGAGTAATATTCCATTGTGTATACATACCACAGTTTTCTTATCCATTTATCTGCTGAAGGACATGTAGGTTGCTTCAATGTCCTAGCTATTGTAAACAGTGCTGCGATGAACATTGGGGTATACGTGACTCTTTCAATTCTGGTTTCCTCGGTGTGTATGCCCAGCAGTGGGATTGCTGGGTCATATGGCAGTTCTATTTCCAGTTTTTTAAGGAATCTCCACACTCTTCTCCCTAGTGGCTGTACTAGTTTGCATTCCCAACAACAGTGTAAGAGGGTTCCCTTATCTCCACAACCTCTCCAGCATTTATTGTTTGTAGACTTTTTGATAGCAGCCATTCTGACCAGCATGACATGGTACCTCATTGTGGTTTTGATTTGCAATTCTCTGATAATGAGTGACTTTGAGCATCTTTTCAGGTGTTTGTTAGCCATCTGTATGTCTTTGGAGAAATGTCTGTTTAGTTCTTTGGCCCATTTTTTGATTGGATCATTTATTTTTCTGGAATTGAGCTGCATGTATATTTTTGAGATTAATTCTTTGTGAGTTACTTCATTTGCTATTATTTTCTCCCATTCTGAAGGCTGTCTTTTTACCTTGCTTTTAGTTTCCTTCATTGTGCAAAAGCTTTTAAGTTTAATTGGGTCCCATTTGTTTAATTTTGCTTTTACTTCCATTACTATGGGAGGTGTGTCACAGAGGATTCTGCTGTGATTTATGTCATAGAGTGTTTTGCCTATGTTTTCCTCTAGGAGTTTTATAGTTTCTGGTCTTACAGTTATATCTTTAATCCATTTTGAGTTTATTTTTGTGTATGGTGTTAGAAAATGTTCTAGTTTCATTCTTTTACAAGTGATTGACCAGTTTTCCCAGCAGCACTTGTTAATGAGATTGTCTTTACTCCATTGTATATTCTTGCCTCCTTTGTCAAAGATAAGTTGTCCATAGGTGTGTGGATTTATCCTTAGGCTTTCTATTTTGTTCCATTGATCTATATTTCTGTCTTTGTGGTAGTACCATACTGTCTTAATGACTGTAGCTTTGTAGTATAGCCTGAAGTCAGTCAGGTTGATTCCTCCAGTTCCATTCTTCTTTCTCAAGATCACTTTGGTTATTGAAGGTTTTCTGTATTTCTATACAAATTGTGAAATTATTTGTTCTAGTTCTCTGAAAAATACCATGGGTAGCTTGATAGGGATAGCACTGAATCTATTGTTTGCTTTGGGTAGTATACTCATTTTCACTATATCGATTCTTCTGATCCATGAACATGGTATATTTTTCCATCTATTTGTGTCACCTTTGATTTCTTTCATCAGTGTTTTATAGTTTTCTATATATATGTCTTTTCTGTTTCTTTAGGTAGATTTATTCCTGAGTATTTTATTCTTTTCTTGACAATGGTGAATGGAATTGTTTTCTTAATTTCTCTTTCTATTTTCTCATTGTTAGTGTATAGGAATGCAAGGGATTTCTGTGTGTTAATTTTGTATCCTGAAACTTTACTATATTCATTGATTAGCTCTAGTGATTTTCTGGTGATGTCTTTAGGGTTTTCTATGTAGAGGATCATGGCATCTGCAAACAGTGAGATTTTACTTCTTCTATTCTCTTATATCCTGAATCCTGTTTCTTCTCCTTTTTTAGCTGATTCCTTTATATTGATGATACACATTCTTCAAGGGTTTTCAGAGAGAGTGTGACTCTGAATATACTTTCATTCTGTGTGCAAATCAGACCTGCCCATAGAATTACAGGTTATAGACAGTTGTTTTTATAATTCCAAAAAAGTGAAAGCGTTAGCAACTCAGTTATGTCTGAACTTTTTGAAACCCCATGGACTGTAGCCTGCCAGGTTCCTCTGTGCATGGAATTCTCCAGGTAAGAATACTGGATTGGGTTGCCATTTCCTTCTCCAGGGGTCTTCTTGACCCAAGGATCAGGTCTAGGTCTCCTGCATTGTAGGCAGATACTTTACCATTTAAGCCACCGAGGGTAGCCCCAAAAGATAATTCCAAAAGTCCTGTTCTAATGTCATCTAGCATCAAGTGTTACAGTTAAGAAGCTTGAATAAATATTAGTTCCTGTTTCTTGGTGCATTATATAATATTTTTCCTTTCTGAGAACTTTAAAATTTTTTTCTTCCTATTTCTATGATTCTGAACTTTCAAAATCATGTACCATTCTTTTTTTCCAATTTTATTTGTTGTGTGGACTCCTTCATGGCTCTTTTATTTTGGAAACACATTTTCCTTAGCTCTGTTGAATTGTTTTACATTGTTTATTTTATATTTCCTACCCCTGTATTCTGATTTTCTGCAGCACTAATTATTTGGATTGGGGACCTCCTGGCCTGATCCTTTTCCTTTCTTTTTTTCCTTTTTATCTATTTTTTTACCTCATATTCTCTTTTCCTCTGCATTCAGTGAAATTTTCTAAATCTTCCAAGTTTGTGATTATATTTTTAGATAACAGCCCAAATAGGGCTAAATATTTTCATATTTATTACACATGTGTATATTTGTATGTTACATATTTATTATAATTGAAGTATAGTTGGACAATACTATGTCAGTTTTAGGTGTACAACATAGTGATTTAATGCGTACATAGATTACAAAATACTCACCATGGTAAGGCTAGTAACCATCTGTCTGCATAGTTATTGCAGTATTATTGAACATATTTGTTATCCTGTGTATTACATCACCATGACTTATTTATTTTATAACTGAATATTAGTACCACTTAATCCTCTTCACCTATTTCACCCAACCCCTCACTCCCTCTTCTCTCTGGCAACCTTTCTGGTTTCTTTTCCTAAGTAGTTTTTTCCAGAATACTACTGTACCAAATAGTATTCTGTAATTTTTTCCTTATTCAATAGTTAAAATTTTTCTTGCCATTATCAATTATAGACTAACTTAAAAAAATGTTTTCTGCTGCTGCATATATTGTTTCTATTTACTTTAACTTCCTTTTGAATATGTGTTTATTTTGGTCCCATTTCTTTAGTCTCTTTTCTTGAAAGAGATTTTCCTTAATTTCTTGGTGATCCTTTGTCATTCATTCATACTTTTATGAGTCAAAGCAAAATCAGTTTGTAAAAATGCAATTACTATGAGGCTCAGTATACCGAAGCTCTATTTTAAAAAAAAGAATGAAATGCTACAAACAGCTCTGTGTACACAATGTGACAGGCTAGATTTCACTGTAAATTATAGGATGAGGACATTGCTATTTTATTTCAGGATCCTTAACAGTAGGTCTATAGGTCTCCCTCTGGAGAAGGAAAGGTAACCCACTCCAGTATTCTTGCCTGGAGAATCCCATGGGCAGAGGAACCTGGTGGGCTGCAGTGCGTGGGATCACCAGAGGTGGACACAACTGAAGCAACTAAACAACAACAGGTCTCCCTCCACATCCACCCCATTGGTCTCTCCAGACACCCAGGGGATTTTTTAATCAGTCACTAGGAATATGGAAACAGATGGGTGTAAGCCTGGGTGATATCATTTTGAGTCCTGAGCATCTCATTATTTACTTTGCAGAGTTTTGTATTTATCCCTTGGTCTTTAGTACAATTCATTTCATCCTTCAACTTTGTTTGGTTTCTTTTGTATCTAGATTCTCACTGGGTGCTTTCTCCATATATCATCTGTCTTCTGCATGAGACAGGTGGGGTGACACTAGAATTGTTAATTGACATTTCATAATATCAATAACTAGGAGAAATATCAATAACCTCAGATATGCAGATGACACCACCCTTATGGCAGAAAGTGAAGAACTAAAATGAGCCTCTTGATGAAAGTGAAAGAGGAGAGTGAAAATGTTGGCTTAAAACTCAACATTCAGAAAACTAAATGGCATCCAATCCCATCACTTCATGGCAAATAGATGGGAAAACCATGGAAACAATGACTGACTTTATTTTGCAGGGCTCCAAAATCTTGCAGATGGTGAATACAGCCATAAAATTAAAAGACACATTCTCCTTGGAAGAAAAGCTATGACCAACCTAGACAGCATATTAAAAAGCAGAGACTTCGCTGACAAAGGTCCCTCTAGGCAAAGCTATAGTTTTCCAGTAGTCATGTATGGATGTGAGAGTTGAACTATAAAGAAAGCTGAGTGCTGAAGAATTGATGCTTTTGAACCATGGTGTTGGGGAAGACTCTTGAGAGTCCTTTGGACTGCAAGGAGATCCAACCAGTCAACCCTAAAGGAAATGAGTCCTGAGTATTCATTAGAAGGACTTATGCTGAAGTTGAAACTCCAATACTTTGGCCACCTGATGTGAAGAACTGACTCATTAGAAAAGACCCTGATGCTGGGAAAGATTGGCAGGAGAAGGGGACGACAGAGGATGAGATGGTTGGATGGCATCACCAACTCAATGGACATGAGTTTGAACAAGTTCCAGGAGTTGGTGATAGATAAGGAAGTCTGTCGTGCTGTAGTCCGTGGGGTCACAAAGAGTAGGACATGACCGAGTGACTGAACTGAACTGAACTGAACTGATTTCATAATGAGGGGAGAGCATGGCGACTGTTCTTATTTATAAAGACTTTTAATCAACTCTCTTATTCTCAGTCTTAAGTCAAGACTTACATTTAGGGACACTAGGCACTTCCTTTTTCTGGGATTCTAAAATTCTGTAAAGTGAATTGACTTGCTGCTTGCTGACATTTGTTTATTTTTAATTTAAAGCAACAAAGATAATGGTCACTTTGCCCCTTTTGGTTCCTGTATTTCTTTAAATCCCAGTTTTTTGTTATGTTTTCAATCAACTTTTTATTAATATTTTATTAGTATAGCTTTTTTTTTCTGTCTTGAGTTTCAACTCTTTGTAATATTTTGTTTAATTATCTTTTGAGAAGAGCAAAATTTATAGTCAGGTGTGTGGAAGTGTGTGTGTGTTGCAGATACAGATGATAAATGATAATAATAAATAAGGAAATTATATAACATATGAGAAAGTGCTCTTACATGCTGTGGAAATAATAACATACAAAGCAGGGTTAGGAGTATTAGTAACATAAGAGGAATGTGATGCAATTTATACAGAGTGGTCAAGGTTAGGTCTCATTGAGAAGGTGACATTAGAAGGAGATGAGAGGTTTCATCAAGGAGATATCTTAGGAGATATCTGAGAAGATATCTGATATTTTACACCAAAGTAGTTGTCAGATCAAAGGCCCTCCAGGATTAGGATTGGGTATTTGAGAAAGAGAAAATTTGTGTGCCTGGAGCAAAGATAGTGAGGGAGAGAGTAGTAAATGATAATGTCAGAGACATAGGAGGGAGAACAAATGATATAAGGCTTTGTGGTCATCATAGGGACTTTTCCTTTCATTCTGATTGTCTTGGGGAGCCAGAACAGTTGGCTTATGATGTGTGTGTGGGAGGGTTGGGGAGAATGGAGCGAACAACAGTAGAAGCATTGGATATCATGGAACTATTGTTATCCGGACAAGAAAGGATGGTGGCTTGGACCTAAGTGGAAATTACAAAAAGGGTAAAAAGTGGCTGAGTGTAGTTCAGATTCTGATATACTTTGAAGATAGAGCTAATAGGGTAGACTGTAGACTATCAGAGAAAGGAATCAAGGGTAACTCCAAAGTTTTGGCATAAGCAACAGGGAAAATGCAGTTATCAGATGACTTGGGAAAGACTGTCAGGAGAAATAGTTTTGATATTAGAAAGGAGTTTGGTTTTAGACATGTTGAATATAGGATGCAATAGACATCCATTAGGATCTGGAGCTTAAAAGAGGGGTTTGGGCAGAGATAAAAGTCTGTGAGTCTTAAGTGTTGACATGAGATTTAAAGCCAAGATACTGAGTGATATCCCCAAGGGAATGAATGTAGATATGAAAAAGAAGTAGCAAGGATGGATCCATGTTGGTGACTCTTTGAAGAAACACAATACAAAATTATGAGTATAAAATTAGGTAAAATAATAAACAATTATTTAGGCTAAAAATAAATTGCACACTAAAAAAGCTGAGAAATATAAAAATATTGCAAAGTCCATGAAAGTAACAGTGTTTTTTTTTTTTTTTAATTTACCAACTGACAAACCATTCAAACCTTTTCCCAACTTTTTCTGGGTGCTTATCCTTAATGCCATTTCCTACTGGGATGACCCAGAGAGATGGTATGGGGAGGGAGGTGGGAGGGGAGTTTAGGATTGGGAACCCATGTACACCCGTGGTGGATTCATGTTGATGTATGGCAAAACCAATACAGTATTGTAAGTAAAATAAAGTAAAATAAAAAAATAAATAAAGTACTTAGTAAAACAAACAAAAAAGGGTTTATCAAACTTCTTTTTTTGATTGCTGGAATCAAAGTTTGCTTTTGATTGCCCAAGACATATGGCTTTATTGTAATACTGATATAGGCTATAGCCTATAAACACAAGAATTCTAATATATTTGATTGCATATTATTCCCATAAAAAGGTACACTTATAATTGATATGCTGAAGTGCTGTGTATATTCCTGTTGAGTGAGAACTTCCATTTTTATTAGGCATTAATTTTACATGTTTGAAGATTAGAAGAATTTCCCACTGGCTAGTTTTTATATCTATATGTTCTAAACTTTGTTTCCCTTTTACCAACTACATAGCCTCAGGTGCCTTGAAACACATTCATATTGCAGGGCATTCTGGCACATGAGTGACTGTGAAGTACACTTAGAAGCTCACTTCTCTATGAGGTAGCTAGCATTAGCTTAACTATAAATGAAAATGACTACAAACCACTTAAAAGTATCTTACTGCTGCTGCTGCTGCTAAGTCGCTTCACTCGTGCCCGACTCTGTGCGACCCCATAGACGGCAGCCTACCAGGCTCCCCCGTCCCTGGGATTCTCCAGGCAAGAACACTGGAGTGGGCTGCCATTTCCTTCTCCAATGCATGAAAGTGAAAAGTGAAAGGGAAGTCGCTCAGTCGCGACCCCATGGACTACAGCCCACCAGGCTCCTCCATCCGTGGGATTTTCCAGGCAAGAGTATTGGAGTGGGGTGCCATTGCCTTCTCTGAAAAGTATCTTAATAGACCCTACTTATTTTGGCCACATCCTCAAAATGATTGCTACTACTTAAGCAGCACCTGACAAACATGTGACAGAAAAGAAGTATAAATGGGAAAAAAAATAGTCTTAACCAACTGCAGTTAAAATATGTAAAAATTTTCTTAGGGCCCTCATAGCATTGTGAAATGTGCTCACACAAAAGAGAGTCACTGAAGCTAAGATTCAGAGAAGGCAATAGCACGCCACTCCATTACTCTTGCCTGGAAAATCCCATGGATGGAGGAGCCTGGTAGGCTGCAGTCCATGGGGTCGCTAGGAGTCAGACACGACTGAGCAACTTCCCTTTCACTTTTCACTTTAATGCATTGGAGAAGGAAATGGCAACCCACTCCAGTGTTCTTGCCTGGAGAATCCCAGGGACAGGGGAGCCTGATGGGCTGCCGTTTATGGGGTTGCACAGAGTCAGACACGACTGAAGCGACTTAGCAGCAGCAGAAGCTAAGATTAAACTTCAGTAGGTTTATTGTAAATCCTCCTTTGGGAGAATATTAAGGACTGAGTCCTAAAAGTACTCCAATATGATAAGTTTGAGGGACAAAGAGGGATCACAAAGAAAGCTGAGAAGGAGAGGAGTGATCAGTGCAATTGGAAGAAACTCAAGAGAAATACAGTCTTTGGAAACTTTGAAGAACATGTATCAAAGAGGAAAAACTGATTACCTGTATGAAATAAGATGAGGAATGAGGATTGCCTATTGGATTCAGCAATGTAGAGGTCATTTGTGATATTAACCAGAGAAGCTTTAGTGAACTGATGGAAGAAGAATATGATGTGATGAGTTTAAAAGAGACTTAGGGTGAGAAAAACCATAGGCAAATAATGTAGGCAACCATTTCAATAAGTTTTTCTGTAAAAGGGATTGAGATATGGACATATAGTTGACGGGGTAGTAGAGTCAAGAAGACTATTTTTGGGGTATACTGAGAGGAAAGATTCAGCAGATGATAAAACTCTTATAGCACAGGCGAGAGACAAGGAACTCTAGTGCAGAAATGAAAGGTTTGACTTTAGATAGTTGCATCAATCATTCATTAATGGTAACAGAAAAGGGCTGAGGATGTGAGTGCACACTTGAGCAGATGGTGGAGTCTGTGGAAATTTTATTCTGAGGGCTCTCATTTTCTCAGTGTGGAAGAAAGCATGGTCACTAGCTTCCTACTGGGAGTGGGGAAGCAATAGAAAGTGTTTGAGATAAGAGAAGGGGTGTGGATTATTATCTAGTGGAGTGGGAAAGTGAATGGCTTAGGGAAGCTTAGTAGGATTTCTGGACAACATTAAGGGTTCATCTTGAACTGTAGTTTTTTATTCAAAGTGTCTGTGTAGTCAGGGGCTCTTTTATAGACATATTTATCTGTACAGGTACAAAGGAGTAAAGCAGGCTAAATTTGTCTGTGGGATCAGGTGCAAAAATGAGCTGAGAGGAAAATAAGTACTTGTGGGAATTTGAGATGACTTATAGGATGGCCTTTACCTTGTGGGTGATTTTTGAATGAATATTTGAAAGAGGAGAGTGACTGAATCCAGTGAAGGCATATTATGTATCTTTGAAATGAATTACATAAATAATTTAAGTAATGTGCTAGGCAATGACAAGCTTAGAGTTTCAATGAAACTGAAACATTTATAAATGCCGTAACTGAAATTGTCTGACCCAAGAGCCCCAGTGAGTTTGCCTATTGTTACTCATTTGATGGGCAATATTAGTTCCTCCTTTCCTTTCAATTATGTATTGACACTCCATTCTGAAGCAAAAGCAGTAAATTCAGCAGCCTCTATACCTCCACTTTTGGTGTGCATTCTGCTTCTTGGATTTATCCTCTCCTTACTATTTTTCACCTTTAGTGTTGAGAAGATAACAGAATCAAGCCCAAAGTAATAATGTAATGAACTGTTTCCTTTCCCCCCCAGTAATATCTAGCCCTGGTAAATATGGAGTTCTTAGCTTCCTTCATAATAGTAGCCAGGGAATCATGATGAATCCTTAGGCTCTGTGGTCCTCATTACCAGTTGAATTTTTTCTCTGGGATGGGAACTCTTTTAATGCAACAGAAATAAATCCTTTGCGCTGAGTCTGCAGACTGAATATATTGTCTTAAAGAGCCTTCATCTTAGTTAAAGATGCCATTAAAAATACTATAGTGTGATGCCTTAAACAAAAAACATTTATTTCTCTCATGTCTGGAGGATAAGGAGTCCAAGATGAAGGCATGGCAGACTTGGTATCTGGTGAGGGCCGGCTTCCTGGTTCATAGTCCATTTTCTCACTGTTTTCTCATTTGGCAAAAGGGGCAAGAGAGCTGTCTGAGGTCTCTTTTTAAGGCCACTAATTGTACTCATAAGAACTTTATTCTCATGACCTGATTATCTCCTAAAGGCTCTACCTCCCAGTTCTATCACACTGAGGATTAGGATTTCAACATATGAATTTTAGGGGGACACGAATATTCAGCCCATAACAGTCTTGGTTTCCAATCTTGCCAAGAGTAAAGTGTCATAGATTTAGGGAAAGGAGATAATTTGAACTTTAATGAGTTATCCCAATCCCTTCCCTAAAGTCTTGAGATAACTTAGTGAAGTAACATTTATTCTTATATTACAGAGACAGAAAAGAATGCATATTAAGGTGAAATTTTATTAAGAAATCCTATAATTTCCATCCAATATGAATTTTAAATTCAGAAAGTAACATTTCTAGAGAAAGGATTGTTTTCTTGACAGCATATAAATACTTCCCCTTCTAAACCTCAAGTATCACTTACCACTCCTTTGACAAGTAATATATGTCCCCCAGCCAATACTACCTCATTCAGACAGAGGAAACAAGCTCAGTCAGTGTCGTTTGCTTCAGGATAGACTCTTACACAAAGCCTTCCAGCATTTGATCAATTGATTCCTTGGACCTGAGGGACAGGAAATCCATGGCCTCACATGCTATTCTCATGGTTGTTAGGACTGAGAAAAAGCCAGATTCTGAGAGACAGTGTTCTGTCCCCAGTGTATATGTTTGAGATATATATTCTCTGTGCAGTGCATGTGAGAGTGTGTGTATGTGTTTTTATATGTGTGTGTGTGTTAAGCAGCAAGAAGAAGTTCATTCTGACCATAAAAATAGCAAACTAGTGATAGAGTATTATGTTGTTTCTCAAACTGAAATATAGCTTAATAGATTTATTAAAAATAAAATAGCATAATATATCCTAAATCAGAGTATATTAAAGTAGGAAAAGTAAGTATTGTTACAGGAAAGTTTTGTTTCAGCAAATATACATTGGTTTGTACCATTATTTATTTTTCTTATTGTAGGTTGCATATAAAATATTTGAGGCATTGGTCCAAACTAACAAGTCCCTTAAGCAATTTACCTCAAAGAGTTATTTATTATAAGGTTCATGCATAAATGTGCACAACATTGAAAATAACCTCTAGCATAAAAATTACTTGGTAATAGACAGTGCTTTATTTTCTAATTTTTTATAATAGGATCATGCTATTTTGAATGAAA
This sequence comes from Redunca redunca, assembly GCA_006410935.1. NCBI lineage: Eukaryota > Metazoa > Chordata > Mammalia > Artiodactyla > Bovidae > Redunca > Redunca redunca. The sequence continues at coordinate 112,821 of SJYQ01031773.1, forward strand.
ATTTGAAAAATTAAGATTTTAAAAGTATTAAGTACCTTAAAAATATAAACATGAACTATATTTTATTGTGAACAATATATTTTAAAGGGTTTTGAGATCTTTACATTCAAGGGATATAGAATGTCATATTTTCTTAGAGTTCTGCATGCCACTGATCCCTCCCTGGGATCTAGCCCAAGCTTGGTGGTGACACAGGTTTGGAGACCTCATATCAAAGTTAGATTCAAGGAATTTGAACTTGGCCAAGAATATTGCTCTAAGAGCTCAAACAGGAAAAGTCAGAGGGTTTGGAGGACGAAAGCCAGTAAAACTAAACTGTTCCTCAAATTTGACGGTCAAGGAGGACACTGAAAATGTAAGAACAGAGCAGGAAGCAGAGAGCAAATGTTGGATCAAGGTGACAGGGCATGAGCCAGTGTGAGGTCTGGACTTCAGAATGTAAACCTGCGCCCAGTAAAGCATGGTTCAGGTGGAGGGAGTCATGGTGACTCAGGGAAGAAGGGTAGCAGCAGCAGAAAGCAGCAGTGGGATAAGACAGAGTGATATTCTGCAGCCCCATCTTCGCCTTCTGGAGGAGCACACAGCAGCAGGCAACAGCTGAGTTCAAGGAGCCTGACAGGCTGACTGAACACAGACTTTGCCACTTATTTGCTGTGTGAGTGAAGACATGTTAATTAATCTGTGTGGCTTAATTTTTACAATGTAAAGTGAGGATAATATAGGACTGCTATGAGGATTGAATAAGTTAATATTTGCAAAGTGCTTAGAATAGTGGCTGTCTCATACTTTAGCAATAAGTGAGTGAAGCACAAGCTGGAATCAAGCTTGCTGGGAGAAATATCAATAACCACAGGTATGCAGATGACACCACTCTTATGGCAGAAAGTGAAGAAGAGCTAAATAGCCTCTTGATGAAAGTGAAAGAGGAGAGTGAAAAAGTTGGCTTAAAGCTCAACATCAATAAAACTAAGATCATGGCATCTGGTCCTATCACTTCATGGCAAATACATGGGGAACAGTGGAAACAGTGGCTGACTTTACTTTGGGGGGCTCCAAAATCACTGCAGACGGTGACTGAAGCCATGAAATTAAAAGACGCTTGCTCCTTGGAAGAACAACTATGACCAACCTAGACAGGTTATTAAAAAGCAGAGATGTTACTTTGCCAACAAAGGTCCATCTAGTCAAGGCTATGGTTTTTCCAGTAGTCATGTATGGATGGGAGAGTTGGACTATAAAGAAAGCTGAGTGCCAAAGAACTGAAGCTTTTGAACTGTGGTGTTGGAGAAGACCCTTGAGAGTCCCTTGGACTGTAAAGAACGCCAACCAGTCCATCCTAAAGGAGATCAGTCCTGAGTGTTCATTGGAAGGACTGATACTGAAGCTGAAACTCCAATACTTTGGCCACCTGATGCGAAGAGCTGACTCATTTGAAAAGACCCTGATGCTGGGAAAGATTGAAAGCAGGAAGAGAAGGGGGCAACAGAGGATGAGACAGTTGGATGGCATCACCAACTCAATGGAGATGAGTTTGAGTAAACTCCAGGAGTTGGTGATGGACAGGGAGGCCTGGCATGCTGCAGTCCATAGGGTCACAAAGAGTCAGACATGACTGAGTGACTGAACTGAACTGAAGGGCTTGATAAATAAATAACTAAATGTCACCATAGCTTTTCACTTACAGCAGGATAACTTTTGACACATTAATTTATGACTTTCTCTGTGTATTTCTCACCTTTCTTTCTGCCTTTATTCAAGCCAGAAGTTAAGCTCAGTGTTTGGGCTCATCATATTTACTCTGTGTGTACTTCTCTAGGTATTTATGTACACTTTATTTTAAAAACTTTTGAGGAAGCAAGAGGAGGGAGAAATATTCCCTCTGATGGGAAGAGTGCAGGAAGCCCTTGTCCTGCTTTGTGACTCCACTCTGCAGAGGGGTCACTTGCCCTTCTGGGAAAGGCTGGGTAGGGCCCCTGGGAAAGGCTGGGTGGGGCCCCTGGGAGGCTGGGATGCCCAGTTTGGATACTCCAACTCTTCAAAGATGCCCTAACCCAAGGATGGCGCTGCAGCAGTCAAGCTGCTGGTCCCAAAGAGACCATGCCAATCACAGAGGTAGACAGTAGGGAGTGATGTGTTTTGACCAAAAGTCCTCCCTAGTGCCTTGATTCTTTTGTGAGATGCTCAACTTTGCTCAATCCAGGGGAGGAGACTAGGTGAGGAGGAGGATGGAAAACTTCAAGAAGGACCGAGCCTGAATTTTCTGCTAGTTTTAGAGAAAGGGATGGCTGAGTCTTATTTTGGTTTAAGAAAAATTTAAAAATATCTCTTGCACACCCAAGTTTATAAACTGAAAATCCTTCAGGACATAGCCATATTTTCTGATAGCTCCCCTTCTTCACCTACTAAGTTGCTTTTCATTTGAATCAGAAGTGTTAGAAATGGGGAAAAAATCCACTGATGATGTCACTCCCCACCCCCAGCATTCTATTGTCTCAAATAGGGATGCAGAGCCTTGTTTTCAGCCCAGCTGTCACATCTGGACCCCCAAGAGCACTATGGCCTGGCTTTGGGGATTTGGATGAAGAAGAACCTCTCCTACATCTGAGTCTTGTGCCTAGTTATTACCAGAAAAATTCTGTGTACCAACCTGTCAGGTTATACTCCTTATTTAGACAGCTGTCACAACAATGAAAATAGGCTTTCCTGAAAAAGGTGACCAGCGTGACATAAACGAAAGCCAACTGCCCCAGGATTGAGCAGCCAGAGAACACAAATGAGGGCCCATTAGCGCTCACACTCCAATTATGATTGCCCCTGGCAGAGTACACTCTGCTGAGGGTTTGGAGGCTCGTTTAGGAGGTATTTTCCAAATACTTGCAGTCAATCTGGCTACTCCCCAGGGCTGATTTCTGCTGCTCTGCACTGTGCCATCTACTTGATTGCTCTGCTTGGACTCCTTTCACCACTTTAGGCTGGTTACCCCAAAGATCTGCTGACCTGGCTGTTAGTTGATCTGGATTCTGCAGCTGCTGCCTCTGACATCTGAACAGCTTGGCTCTGCCCTCAGCAGTCTTAATCTGCTGGAGGTCAGATCTCTGCTGATTCACCTCATATGTTGGTGCCATTTCTGCCTTCTGTTTAGACCAGGGACAAGAAGCATCCTCTGTGTTGTTGCCTGGACACCAATATAGAGGTTAATCAGTTCAGTTCAGTCTCTCAGTCGTGTCTGACTCTTTGTGACCCCATAAATCACAGCACGCCAGGCCTCCCTGTCCATCACTAATTCCTGGAGTTTACTCGGACTCAAGTCCATCATGTTGGTGATGCCAGCCAGCCATCCCACCCTCTGTCATCCCCTTCTCCTCATGCCCCCAATCCCTCCCAGCATCAAGGTCTTTTCCAATGAGTCAGCTCTTTGCATGAGGTGGCCAAACTACTGGAGTTTCAGCTTTAGTATCATTCCTTTCAAAGAACACCCAGGACTGATCTCCTTTAGAATGGACTGGTTGGATCTCCTTGCAGTCCAAGGGACTCTCAAGTGTCTTCTCCAACACCACAGTTCAAGAGCATCAATTCTTTGGCACACAGCTTTCTTCACAGTCCAACTCTCACATTCATACATGACCACTGGAAAAACCATAGCCTTGACTGGATGGACCTTTGTTGGCAAAGTAATATCTCTGCTTTTGAATATGTTATCTAGTTTTGTCATAACTTTCCTTCCAAGGAGTGTCTTTTAATTTCATGTTTGCAATCACCATCTGCAGTGATTTTGGAGCCCCCCCCCCCCGCCGCAAATAAAGTCTGACACTACTTCCATTGTTTCCCCATCTATTTTCCATGAAGTGATAGGATCAGATGCCATGATCTTAGTTTTCTGAATATTGAGCTTTCAGCCAACCTTTTCACTCTCCTCTTCCACTTTCATCAAAAGGTTCTTGAGTTCCTCTTCACTTTCTGCCATAATGGTGATGTAATAGAGATTAATGATGTAGCTTTTTTCTTTTTTTTCATTCCTCTAGAACAGCTGAGTTGGAATAGTCTCAAATAATGGTCACTTTCTGAACCTAGAATTACCCTTTCCTCAAATGCTTTTTAGGCTGGCTCCTTAGGCTAGATTCTTCTTCAAGTGATTTCCATTTTAAGGCTCCTTGGTCAGCTAAGCATACTTAAAAGAACTCCTTTCCACTCACCACCACCTCATCCCTCTCCCCAGGTCCTCACACAGGCCTACATAGGTCTGAACCCTAATTGTGGATATAGTTGAAATTTTTGTCCCAGAGGCTCTTTGATCTCCAGAAAAATCAGTAGATGCACACAGAAGCTTAGTCAGCTTACCACCCAACCTCACACTGGCTATGTCTCAACCTTGGTTTTAGCTGGACCCTCTACATGAGATGATATCCTACATGTAGACTATACATTTAAATGTAGGAATGATGATGATGCTAATAATAATAATCAACATTTCTTGAGCTCTTTTCATGTGCCAGGCATTGTAATGGATATACTCTAAATAAAATATGCCCTATCTTATTTAATCTTTGCAGTGATCCTGTGAAGTAGTTGTTATTACATCAATGTGGACTACAGATAAGGACTCAAAGGCACAGAGGATGCGTAACTTACCTGAGGTTCTACATGACTGGATAGGGATTTAGTTTCAGGAAGTCTAATTTCTGAACCCACCACTGTATCCTTGAAGGATGTGTTACTTTATGAATGTCTTCTGAGCCAGGGTGTGGTAGGGAGGATTTCCTCCTGTGTTTAGACACCCCCTGACTCTTATTTGCATGGACGAAAAAAGGCTAATTAACCTGCATAAATAATATCTCATTAACCCATTTGCACTGTTCTAAAGAACAGGGACAGAGAGCTCCTAGGTCACTGTGTTAGTACTTTCCTAAAACATATTGTTTGAGGAATGACTACTACCCTTTTTTTCAATATTATTCAATAAGCACGTTGCCAAAGGTGGCAGTCTTGTCTGCTTATCTTTTAATTCTAAGGTGCAAGGCAAATGTAACACTGACAGTCTATGAATCAGATGACTGCATTATTGATGTATAGTAAAATGCTAAGCAATATGATGCGCATTGTTATTTATTAGGTGGGTTAATGAAGAGTTGGGAAAATTGCTTTTCTTTTATATCTATTCCTTTCTTTTTTTATGACTCTACCTTGATTATTGAGGACAATGGTGGCCATGACATTTTAGAATTAGATTCAAGGAAAACATTCTATCTATCTGAAAATGTACACTGTGACACGTTTGGTCAATCAGCAAAGCCACGGGGCATTTTGGCCAGAATACTAGGCACTTTTTGGCTAGTAACAAAGGAGGGTGGCCTGCAAAGACCTTGAGCTTGACTTGGGCATACTGGAAATCGTCGAGTTAATAGATGTGGGGGATTGTGCTGCTAATTATTGGTGAGATGGAAGGACTCACCTGGAAGTACTTTCCCATGTGCCTAACAACATTTCTGTTCTTCTTTCTTTCTTTTTTAACTAATGATTTAGGTGTGTGACCTTGATAAACACCTGCTGTGCTTACTTTGGCAAAAGTCTGGAATTCATTACTCTCCCCAGGTGATACTTAGGATGATAGTTTGAATTCAAGTACAGAAAGGCAATTCTTAGCTATCTTTAATTATTAATTAGGTTACCAAGGAGAGAAGAAAATGGGCCACTGCTACTTGTGTTCAAAGTGCTGTCAAATATAGAATGTGTCCCTCATTCACTGTCCTAATTCATTATATATCATGCTCTTAATTGTTTTTATTTGAAAATAAATCACCTGTTTTTTGTTAAGCTCACTGAAATTTTTACTTTTTTGTTATTTTGTTCTAAGTAGTCTTCTGTTTAATTACTTGTGAGAAACAGTAATAATTACAATTAACAAAATAAATGCACCTCAGACACATTTTTAAACAGCACTTGCATAATATTTAGCATTTGATTAATAGCTCTGAAAACAGTGAGGCACAAATATTGTCAGAAGTGTGTTATAAGGGCCCTCTCCTGAGGCTGACAGACATTTCAAAGTGAAGGTATTGAGGCATCTGAGGACTTTTTCCATTTGTATATAGTCAGAACAAGACAATTACTTCCCAAACATGATTTATTTGTTGCCCGTGTTTTGTGAACAAGTGTTTGTGTGGGCCTGACTTTCACTGTCATCTTCTCTTTCCAGATATATACCACATTTTGGGGGGAAAAAAAGCCCTTTTTGGAATTTATTCAGTTATTCAGTCGTGTCCAGCTCTTTGTGACCCCATGAATCGCAGCACGTCAGGCTTCCCTGTCCATCACCAACTCCCGGAGTCCACCCAAACCCATGTCCATTGAGTCAGTGATGCCATCCAACCATCTCATCCTCTGTCATCCCCTTCTCCTCCTGCCCTCAATCTTTCCTAGCATCAGGGTCTTTTCAAATGAGTCAGCTCTTCGCATCAGGTGTCCAAAGTATTGGAGTTTCAGCTTCAGCATCAGTCTTTCAATGAACACCCAGGACTGATCTCTTTAGTATGGACTGGTTGGATCTCCTTGCAGTCTAAGGGACTCTCAAGAGTCTTCTCCAACACTACAGTTCAAAAGCATCAATTCTTCAGCACTCAGCTTTCTTTATAGTCCAACTCTCACATCCATACATGACCACTGGAAAAACCATAGCCTTGACTAGATAGATCGTTGTTGGTAAAGTAATGTCTCTGCTTTTGAATATGCTGTCTAGGTTAGTCATAACTTTCCTTCCAAGGAGTAAGCATCTTTTAATTTCATGGCTGCAATCACCATCTGCAGGGATTTTGGAGCCCCCCAAAATAAAGTCAGCCACAGTTTCCACTGTTTCCCCATCTATTTGCTATGAAGTGATGGGACCAGATGCCATGATCTTCGTTTTCTGAATGTTGAGCTTTAAGCCAAATTTTTCACTTTCCTCTTTCACTTTCATCAAGAGGCTCTTTAGGTCTTCTTCACTTTCTGCCATAAGGGTGGTGTCATCTGCATTTCTGAGGTTATTGATATTTCTCCTGGCAATCTTGATTCCAGCTTATGCTTCATCCAGCCCAGCATTTCACATGATGTATTCTGCATACAAGTTAAATAAGCAGGGTGACAATATACAGCCTTGACGTACTCCTTTTCCTATTTGGAACCAGTCTGTTGTTCCATGTCCAGTTCTAACTGTTGCTTCCTGACCTGAATACAGGTTTCTCAAGAGGCAGGTCCGGTGTCTGGTATTGCCATCTGTGTCAGAATTTTCCACAGTTTATTGTGATCCACATAGTCAAAGGATTTGGCATAGTCAATAAAGCAGAAATAGATGTTTTCTGGAACTCTCTCGCTTTTTCAATGATCCAGCAGATGTTGGCAATTTCATCTCTGGTTCCTCTACCTTTTCTAAATCCAGCTTGAACATCTGGAAGTTCATGGTTCATGTATTGCTGAATCCTGCCTTGGAGAATTTTGAGCATTACTTTATTATGTAAATGTAATTTACTTTGTAAATTTATTTTACTATGTAAAAGTAATGTAAATGTAAATGTAAAAGGATGTAAAAGTAAAATGTACTTTACTATGTAAAATGTAAACTCACCTAAATTGACTGATTTGCCATTGTTTTCTTATCTTTTCTCACACATACACTCATATACATATGCAAATATAAGGGTAAATCTACATGAGTAGTTGGCTGTATAAAACACAATAGTATGTAAGATGTATATTTACACAATGTGTGCTTTAAAACAACACTATTACTGTTTCATTCATTCACTACTCATTTAGAACCTCCCACGTATTTACCATTTTTGTTGCTCTTCACTCCTTTCTACATCTCTTCCTCTTCACATTTCATTCTATTTTCAGCTGTAAACCTCAGGTTCTTAAATTCTGCTATTATTTCCTAGAATTTTCCTAGCATTTTCACTCAGTTATTTTAAAATTCCCTATATCACTATTGATAGGTTCCAGCTCCCTGGCAACATTTTCAAGTTTGACTTGGAATTTGGGTTGTGGTGTAATTGGAATCACCCAGTAAACATGCCCTAGGACATCGTCTGAGTCCCAATAGCTCATCTGCTATTTTGCCAGTGGTAGAAATTTCACTTGATAAACATTAAACATTTTAACTTTAACAAATTAAAATATCTCTTATTTTTACCATTGTTTCTTGTCCCAACATATTCCTAGTTATCCTAGCTTGTATGCTGGACATTGTATTTTGAAACTGTTAAAATAAAATATGCCTGAGCATCACGTTGCTGCTGCTGCTAAGTCACTTCAGTCGTGTCCGACTCTGTGCGACCCCATAGACGGCAGCCCACTAGGCTTCCCCATCCCTGGGATTCTCCAGGCAAGAACACTGGAGTGGGTTGCCGTTTCCTTTTCCAATGCATGAAAGTGAAAAGTGAAAGTGATGTCGTTCAGTCATATCTGACTCCTAGCGACCCTATGGACTGCAGCCTACCAGGTTCCTCCATCCATGGGATTTTCCAGGCAAGAGTACTGGAGTGGGTGAGCATCACGTTACCTTCCTCTAAAGAGGATTTTCATTTGCTTTGTCAGGTATGTAGGAGAAGTAGCAATCAGTGTGTGTATGCAAGATCAGTCATGTCCAACTCTTTGTGACCCCATGGACTGAAGCCTGCCAGGCTCTTCTGTCCATGGAATTTTTCAAACAATAATTCTGGAGCAGGTTAGCATTTCCTACTCCAAGGGATCTTCCTGACCCAGGGATCCAACCTGCGTCTCTTGCATCTCCTGCATTGGCAGGCAGATTCTTTACCACTGTACAGCCTAGGAAGTCCAGTAGCAATCAGAGTTGATCTTAAGTTCAGGACCAGGTGACTCAAAGCAAGGCTGCAGTCTGTGCCCTGGACAATATCTGACAAAGAGAACTTTCTCCCTCCTGACAATTGGATAGATATCAGATTTCTACAGTGGTTCAGACAAGTTCATTGAGAGTATCTAAGGAGTTGAAAATGTTTCTCATTAAGTAATAATGAAAAACACTGGGGTTATTATTTTTACTAAAGAAGAAAAATATTGGTGTTGATTTTATTATAATTAATTTCTGAAGAACTACTAGTTCTTCCTTGCTACTTTAAGAAAAAAATCTCTAGAGAAAACTAGGTCTCTTTTTGAGTATTCAGAGGTTATGAGATTCCTAATATTGAAAATGAATATTTTCCTAAATATTCAATTATTAAGTGCAAGGACAATGTGCACAGGGCATTTAATGAGGTATCTGCCCCATGGTACATGCTCGATAAATGGCAATTGATGCTACTATTTCCACTATTCCTACTACTACTCCTTTTCCTCCTACTAAAATTTTAAGATCCCAAACAACAAGATTCTTTCCAGCCTAATTGGATTGGTGTGGCCTCACGAAAAAATGAAGCAACATGGTGGCAGCTTTAGAGGTGCTCCTCTGGCTGTGGTTTGGTTGTATATGCAGGATCAGAGGAGCCCTCCTTTAGAATCAGGGTTTGCAACTCAGTGTGTATCAGGACAAATATATCATCAGTGCCTAAAAGATAATTTGGCCATAGCTCTGACTCTATAACATTACTTTCTGGTGGGATTAATTTCTGAAATGACATTCTGAGCTAGGGATTTCAAATATCCTTCCCTCCATTATTTTGGGAATGCTTGGAGAGTGCAGAATGGAGGGTTTTCTGAATGTGACTTTTTAAAAAGTGATATTGAGTTTCAAGATCATTTTAAAATAGAACATGGAGGAGGTTCTGAAAGAGTGAAGTTGAAACTATAAAGAGAACTTCTGGTAGAAATGTTTTAAAGGCATAATCATGATTTAATTTTTGTCTGGGTTAAGCTATTGGAGAAGGAAATGGCAACGCACTCCAGTGTTCCTGCCTGGAGAATCCCAGGGATGGAGGAGGCTGGTGGGCTGCTGTCTATGGGGTCGCACAGAGTCGGACATGACTGAAGTGACTTAGCATTAGTGTTAAGCTGGCTTTATATGGTTGGGTTGGCTGACAGTTAAATAACAAAATATTAGGGGAGGGGTTTAAACATAAAAATCCTTGTGTTTTGTCTCAAATATTTGATGAATTATTTAATCGGTGCCCATTGTAGCAAAAGTGTGAAAGGTACTGAACTGTATTTCAGGGACTACTACTACTATCCTACCGTTTAACGTTGCTATGTCAGCATCAGGCCATCTACAAGTCAGACAAACAGAAGAAACACCATAATGTGAACTTTGACATTGTTGACTGTTGAAGAAATGAAGTGATTAGCTGATACAGGATGGAAATTTGAACAAAGTCCTTCTATTTTTCATAAGAAAACCAATAAATAAAAATGATGCCAGCCAACAGGAGATGTTTGCTCTATATTACTGATTTGTTGTGTAAATATTTCTAACTATTGAATGTGTGAGACACTGAAAGTAAAAAACAAAGCATTTTTATTGACTGAGATAGGAGAAGTACACCATTATGTTAAAGAAGCTTTGATTGTGATAGTGATACAAATGGTTAGATATTTCTGAAGAGCTGTTTCTTCTGGCTTTTTTTGGAGTAGGACAGAGCAAGTGAGCTCTGTCTTCTTGATGAAATCTTAGCGCTATTGGCCAAAGGTGGGAGACACTTTAGATTTATGTTTCTAACTTGGAGAAGGAGATGGAAACTCACCTCAGTATTCTTGCCTAGGAAATTCCATGGACGGAAGACTAGTGGGCTACAGTCCGTGGGGGTCACAAAAGAATCAAACATGACTTAGTGACTGCTCCTGCTGCTAAGTCGCTTCAGTTGTGTGTGACTCCGTGCGACCCTATGGTCTATGGCTGCAGCCCACCAGGCTCCCCCGTCCCTGGGACTCTCCAGGCAAGAACACTGGAGTGGGTTGCCATTTCCTTCTCCAATGCATGGAAGTGAAAAGTGAAAGGGAAGTCGCTCAGTTGTATCAGGCTCCTCCGCCCATAGAATTTTCCAGGCAAGAGTACTGGAGTGGGGTGCCATTGCCTTCTCCAGACTTAGTGACTAAACAACCACAAAATAGTTTAGCTTCCTCAGAAAAAGAGACACATGTAGTACTTTCTACAGTTGGCTGAGATATCCTCAGATGGCAGACTAGGCCAAAGCTGACTTGGGAGATCTGACAAAATCATATGAAGGCAATTTAGCTGCAGGGGATAGTTTAGAACAACCTTAGCTTTTTGAGTCTTACAAGATCTGAATCATCTTTTGTTTAGATGAATAGGAGCTTTACTTCTGAGCTTCAACAACAAAACTCAGTATATTTGAAGTGCAATTACCAATACTGAGGATTATAGTCACCTAACTTGGCAGTCTATTACTCTTTTCTTTAGCTCACTCCTTTAATCAAGGGCATTTTAGGGGCCAAATTTGACAGCTGCAGTGCTGGAGACAGATAGGGAACAAGGTTCTGGGATAAGTTACATTTTCTGTAGCTTTTGTGTCAAAGCAATTGGCAATCTATTAGAAAGTTTCATTGTCTGCATCAAAGCCAGGAAGCTGTAATCCACTATTTCTCTGGCAGAAAATAACAATAGGATAAAGTGGTTTTGATAAAATCTCATTATTTCCACACTTATGGGATCAAAGAAGGAGAAAAAGAGCCTATTTTTATAGGGAAGAAATGTTGGTGTTTCATGGTCTTACTCCTCTGGGTGTTGGAAGTCCTAGGGTAACTCAGCTATGTGGTGGTTTTGCACTCTTATGCCTACTGTTTTTCTAACATTGTTCTTCAGATATATCAGAACCTCTTGGAGAACAGCAGCATCAGCACCACCAGTAACAACCACCATACAATAATTACAGCAGCAGCATTTTCTGGACCTCAGCTGGTGGCTTATTCTGGTTCAGTGCATTTACTATATTGAGTAATTTTGATCTGTAACTAATTTTAGTAATGTCCAATAAGACCATAAACCATCTTTATTTCTCCTTAACCCTCTTTTAAATTCTTTTGCTCTCTGTAACTCCCTTTCCTTTCTCTCCTCTAGGTACCAAAAGCAACTTCACACAATGACTGTTTCTTTGTCGTACCCCTTGGGTCTATGTGACATACCTATTATTTAGTGTCTCTCTTCAGTTGTTTGTCAGGACTTCAAAGGCCTATCCATTTGCTTAGATACTGTTGCACAAAAGTAGAGTACATGAAGAGGCCATTCTCCTGAACTAATAGGATACTTCTCTGAAAGGAAAGAGCACAAGTTTTCCTTCGGTTGGCTGATGGAAGGAAAGCAAAGAGGCAAGCTTTGGAGAAAGTTGCTATTCCTGGCTCCTATTTCTATGGTTGGACCATAGTCACAACCTCATGTCTCAATGAAGTATTATATCTATCCTTTGAATGTGTCTTCTATACTTTTAAGAAGCATTCTGGCCAGATACATGGTGAAAGGACTTTGTGGTTAATTAAAGATCTGTGGTAGAGTACTGGTTACAATTAATTTTGCATCCTGTGCCAGTAGGTATCAAATAATTAAGCTATATAGTAGAGGTTGGAGAGGGCAGTGGCACCCCACTCCAGTACTCTTGCCTGGAGAATCCCATGGATGAAGGAGCCTGGTGGGCTGCAGTCCATAGCGTCTCGAAGAGTCGGACACGACTGAGCGACTTCACTTTCACTTTTCACTTTCTTGCATTGGAGAAGGAAATGGCAACCCACTCCAGTGTTCTTGCCTGGAGAATCCCAGGGACAGGGGAGCCTGGTGGGCTGCTGTCTATAGGGTCGCACAGAGTTGGACACAACTGAAGCGACTTAGCAGCAGTAGAGGTTAGCTCATTTCTTTTAATAATTTATAATAGGTGCAGAGTTCTTGCCTGGAGAATCCCAGGGACGGGGGAGCCTCATGGGCTGCCATCTATGGGGTCACACAGAGTCAGACACGACTGAAGTGACTTCGCAGCAGCAGCAGCAGCAGACATTGTAGATACATATTTTTTTAAGGTTTGTTTTTTGATGTAAACAGTTTTTAAAGTGTTTTACTGAATTTGTTACAATATTGCTTCTATTTTTTTTTTTTTTTTTTTTTGGTCTGCATGTCATCTGTGGTTTTAGCTCCCCAACCAGGGATTGAACCTGCACCCTCTGTATCGGAAGGAGAAGTCTTAACCACTGGACCACCATGGGAGACCCCAGACATTATAGACAAAGGATATCAGAATGTAAGTTTTCATTAGCTAGTGAGGAAATGTTTCCCATGATAACTGCTCTATCTTATAATTCCTCAACAACATTATCATTAGCATGGGCTCATGAAGCTTTCTATTTGTTAAAGTATTCAAAGCATATTATCTTGAAAAACTTTTAAAAACTAACCTTTTTGAGTTTGAAGACATAGTGAATAAAATTCAAAACTGAAATCATTTCTCTATACTGTCCCCTCCTTTGGAGTGCTTTTTTCTTGAGTTATAAGGTTAATTGCTAATTCTTTATCATCCAAAGTGTTAGCCTCCTTATTATAATGCTTTATCATATACTGGAATGTCTCTTATCAAACATGACTGGCTAATTATTAAAATACTCTGTATTTTTCTCCAGCTGTTTTCTTTCTGCATAAACAAATTGCTAAGTTCAATTGGCTTCCATTTGCACTCTGTTGCTTCTTGACAACAAACACGTTGCAAAAATGAGTTGCCTCTGGGTGTTTCTAATCTCCAAGGGCAGAAGGAACAAATGTGTGCACGATTTCTCTAATTTAAAAACAGAAAAACTGCACGCCTTAAAAATCTAATGCCCTTTAAAAATATTGTACAACATTATTTCTTAGACTTCAGAAAGGTGCAGTATCTGTTTCCACAATTCCCAAATTTTTTCATTTGATATTGGAGGATGTTATTTTATCAAGTGGAAGAAAGGGCATCATCTTCAGCTAATAAGATATATCACCAAATATCCAGAACAGAGAAATGCCGTCATATTTAGACAATGAAGAATTAATTTCCATTCTGACTAACCAGGATTACATGGTTTAAAGTTCAGAAGAGTAATGATTTATTTTTCAATAGGTTCAGCTTGGCCTGGTTTGATTGCATTTCATTCTGTGAAAACAAAATCACAGCAGTGTAACAATTGTTGTTCTGACTGTAGTGTCTGAGGAGCACATATTTGGCATGCGTCAGAACTGTGATTTAGTCACAGTTTTGCCGATTTCTTCAGCTCCCATGACCAGACTTGTTTGGAGAGTTTGGGTTTTTGTTGTTTCTCTCATGCCTCAGGAAAAGGCTAGCACAGTGTAGAGCCTAATTTACTTTATATCTAAGAATGGGATTTTTAATTAAAAAAAGTGGAAGTATGTCTTGGCCTGAATTCTTATGTCTTTCTTTAGTTGATAAAGTAGTTAAAAGATTGTTCTTTAAATCTATACAAATTTGGGATTAGAGACCCAGATCTACCAATTACTAGCTCCATAATGCTGAGCAAGTTACTAACCTCTGATAAGAGTATCTACCTCACTAGGTCCTCGTTAGATATTGCGAGGTAATGCACATAAAGTGATTGGTCTAGAACTGGACACAAAATAAGGCCACAAGAATTCTTTATTATCATTATTGTTGTTAATAGAAACCATGATTACATATGCAAGGCATAGTATATGAAATACATCCAAAATTTTTCTTATTCGTTGTTAAGTTTTTCAATGTCCACGGAATGAGTGTCAGGAGTATAAATCACAGGTGTCTCCATTTATTGAGGGATGAGATGGCAGTACCAATCTGAAAGCAGGACAGTCTTTTAACTTTGGAAAGACAGGGGTTCACCTTGACAATACTAATGAAAATTCTTTTAAATTTTATGCATTTGTTTTATTTCATCTTCATTACAACCCTATGAGTTAGGAATGACCTTGCTTGTTTTTAAGTAAACAGATTTAGAGAAGTTGAAAAATCTGATGATCACATAATAGGCAAAGCAAAAACCTGAGTTTGGTTGATCCAGTGAAAGTTGCTCTTTTGTTTTGTTTTGCCACGCATGGTTGCCTCTTTTTGACATACAGTTTCTGAAACCATATTCTGACATAATAATTTTTCTAATTAATAATATAATAATTCCTTATGTAAAAGTATACAAAAGCATAAAGATGATTAAAAAACATAATCTGTAATCCTATCACCATGAGTTAGTCACCCTAATATTTTGGTGTTTTTATCTGACAAATACATAGTTACCTGACAGCTTACTTTGAGGCATGACATTGTTAATATATAGAGGAATCCTTTGTTTTTATTATCAGGTGATATTTTGTAGACCTCTTTCAGAAAACTCTTGGGTCCTGGCCCTTGGTTTTCTGCCACCAGTACAAGAATGGCCATCTTTCCTTTGTTTTCAGCTTGTAAACTATCATGTTGGCATGGAAGGGAATGCTTTGGCATGTGAATATCTATTTTTACAAGATAAACTTCAAATAGCCAAAGTGATGCCAATGAGAGGTGAAAGATTCTCTGCTAGCTAAGAAATGGTCACATTCAGAAAGAAGAGAGAGAGAACACATATAGGGGAAAGAACTATACCAGAAAGCATTTCACTAAAATCTAGGTATAGGTAAGCTTCATTTATTTTGCCTACAATTATTTTCTGATTTACATGATTAGGTAATGAAATGAGTATGAAAAGAGGGAAAATGTTATACTGAGTGTAGATGATAGAAAGGTGTAAGAATGATGGATGGTGCTCCCTCAGTGAGTGATTCCACTTCATGGGCTTTGATCTTCTACTGAAGGGTAAGGATCTGGGGTGTGTGCATGCGTGCATGCGCATGTGTGTGTGAGTGTATAGGCCAACATGTATTTTTAATGCCATTCAAGATATAGATGTCCATGGAGGTATTATTATTATTCTTTAATTTATGTTTAATTTTGGTTTATTAAGGACCTCATGGGGATCAGAGGTGGGAGTACACCAGGCAATCTTGCTTTTAAAAAAGTAATTCTCCCTCACTTTTGTTTATAACAATTATATTATTTACTTTTTTTTTTTTTACTTTTAAAATTTTTATTTTAACTTTAGTTTACTTTACATTACTGTATTGGTTTTGCCAAACATTGACATGAATTCACCACGAGTGTACAAGCGTTCCCAAACATGAATCCCCTCCCAACTCCCACCCCATGCCATCCCTCTGGGTCCTCTCCTTGCACCAGTCCCAAGCATCCTGCATTCTGCATCTGACATCAACTGGCGATTCGTTTCTTGCTTGATAGTATACATGTTTCAATGCCGTTCTCCCATCTCATCCCACCCTCTCCCTCCCTCTCTCCCCCAGAGTCCAACAGTTCACTCTATAGATCTGAGTCTCTTTTGTTGTCTCGCATACAGGGTCATCATCCCCATCTTTCTAAATTCCATATATATGCGTTAGTATACTGTATTGGTGTTTTTCTTTCTGGCTTACTTCACTCTGTATAATCGGCTCCAGTTCCATCCATCTCCTTAGAACTGATTCAAATGTATTTTTTTTAATGGCTGAGTAATACTCCATTGTGTATATGTACCACAGCTTTCTTATCCATTCATCTGCTGATGGACATCTAGGTTGTTTCCATGTTCTGGCTATTATAAACAGTGCTGCGATGAACATTGGGGTACATGTGTCTCTTTCTATTCTGGTTTCCTCGGTGTGTATGCCAAGCAGTGGGATTGCTGGGTCATAAGGCAATTCTATTTGCAATTTTTTAAGGAATCTCCACACTGTTCTCCATAGTGGCTGTATTAGTTTGCATTCCCACCAACAATGTAAAAGGGTTCCCTTTTCTCCACACCCTCTCCAGCATTTATTGCTTGCAGACTTCTGGATCGCAGCCATTCTAACTGGTGTGAAGTGGTACCTCATTGTGGTTTTGATTTGCATTTCTCTGATAATGAGTGATGTTGAGCATCTTTTCATGTGTTTGTTAGCCATCCGTATGTCTTCTTTGGAGAAATGTCTATTTAGGTCTTTGGCCCATTTTTTGATTGGGTCATTTATTTTTCTGGAATTGAGCTGCATAAGTTGCTTGTATATTTTTGAGATTAGTTGTTTGTCAGTTGCTTCATTTGCTATTATTTTCTCCCATTCAGAAGGCTGTCTTTTCACTTTGCTTATATTTTCCTTTGTTGTGCAGAAGCTTTTAATTTTGATTAGATCCCATTTATTTATTTTTGCTTTAATTTCCAGAATTCTGGGGGGTGGATCATAGAGGATCCTGCTGTGATTTATGTCAGAGAGTGTTTTGCCTATGTTCTCCTCGAGGAGTTTTATAGTTTCTGGTCTTACATTTAGATCTTTAATCCATTTTGAGTTTACTTTTGTGTGTGGTGTTAGAAAGTGATCTAGTTTCATTCTTTTACAAGTTGTTGACCAATTTTCCCAGCACCACTTGTTAAAGAGATTGTCTTTACTCCATTGTATATTTTTGCCTCCTTTATCAAAGATAAGGTGTCCATAGGTGTGTGGGTTTATCTCTGGGCTTTCTATTTTGTTCCATTGATCTATATTTCTGTCTTTGTGCCAGTACCATACTGTCTTGATGACTGTGGCTTTGTAGTAGAGCTTGAAGTCAGGCAAGTTGATTCCTCCAGCTCCATTCTTCTTTCTCAAGATTGCTTTGGCTATTCGAGGTTTTTTGTATTTCCATATAAATCTTGAAATTATTTGTTCTAGTTCTGTGAAAAATACCGCTGGTAGTTTGATAGGAATTGCATTGAACTTGTAGATTGCTTTGGGTAGTATATTCATTTTCACAATATTAATTCTTCCGATCCATGAACATGGAATATTTCTCCATCTATTAGTGTCCTCTTTGATTTCTTTCATCAGTGTTTTATAGTTTTCTATATATAGGTCTTTAGTTTCTTTAGGTAGATATATTCCTAGGTATTTTATTCTTTTCGTTGCAATGGTGAATGGAATTGTTTCCTTAATTTCTTTTTCTTCTTTCTCATTATTAGTGTAAAGGAATGCAAGGGATTTCTGTGTGTTGATTTTATATCCTGCAACTTGACTATATTCGTTGATTAGCTCTAGTAATTTTCTGGTGGAGTCTTTAGGGTTCTCTATGTAGAGGATCATGTCATCTGCAAACAGTGAGAGTTTTACTTCTTCTTTTCCAATGTGGATTCCTTTTATTTCTTTTTCTGCTCTGATTGCTGTGGCCAGAACTTCCAGAACTATGTTGAATAGTAGCGGTGAGAGTGGGCACCCTTGTCTTGTTCCTGACTTTAGGGGAAATGCTTTCAATTTTTCACCATTGAGGATAATGTTTGCTGTGGGTTTTTCATATATAGCTTTTATTATGTTGAGGTATGTTCCTTCTATTCCTGCTTTCTGGAGTGTTTTTATCATAAATGGATGTTGAATTTTGTCAAAGGCCTTCTCTGCATCTATTGAGATAATCATATGGCTTTTATTTTTCAATTTGTTAATGTGGTGAATCACATTGATTGATTTGCGGATATTGAAGAATCCTTGCATCCCTGGGATAAAGCCCACTTGATCATGGTGTATGATCTTTTTAATGTGCTGTTGGATTCTGATTGCTAGAATTTTGTTGAGGATTTTTGCATCTATGTTCATCAGTGATATTGGCCTGTAGTTTTCTTTTTTTGTAGCATCTTTGTCAGGTTTTGGTATTAGGGTGATGGTGGCCTCATAGAACGAGTTTGGAAGTTTACCTTCTTCTGCAATTTTCTGGAAGAGTTTGAGTAGGATAGGTGTTAGCTCTTCTCTAAATTTTTGGTAGAATTCAGCTGTGAATCCGTCTGGACCTGGGCTTTTGTTTGCTGGAAGATTTCTGATTACAGTTTCAATTTCCGTGCTTGTGATGGGTCTGTTAAGGTTTTCTATTTCTTCCTGGTTTAGTTTTGGAAAGTTGTATTTTTCTAAAAATTTGTCCATTTCTTCCACGTTGTCCATTTTATTGGCATATAATTGCTGATAGTAGTCTCTTATGATCCTTTGTATTTCTGAGTTGTCTGTTGTGATCTCTCCATTTTCATTTCTAATTTTATTGATTTGATTTTTCTCTCTTTGTTTCTTAATAAGTCTGGCTAATGGTTTGTCAATTTTATTTATCCTTTCAAAGAACCAGCTTTTAGTTTTGTTGATTTTTGCTATGGTCTCTTTTGTTTCTTTAGCATTTATTTCTGCCCTAATTTTTATGATTTCTTTCCTTCTACTTACTCTGGGGTTCTCCATTTCTTCCTTTTCTAGTTGCTTTAGGTGTAGAGTTAGGTTATTTATTTGACTTTTTTCTTGTTTCTTGAGGTGTGCCTGTATTGCTATGAACTTTCCTCTTAGCACTGCTTTGATAGTGTCCCACAGGTTTTGGGTTGTTGTGTTTTCATTTTCATTCATTTCTATGCATAATTTGATTTCTTTTTTGATTTGTTCTGTGATTTGTTGGTTATTCAGAAGTGTGTTGTTCAGCCTCCATATGTTGGAATTTTTAATAGTTTTTCTCCTGTAATTGAGATCTAATCTTAATGCATTATGGTCAGAAAAGATGCTTGGAATGATTTCGATTTTTTTGAATTTATCAAGGTTGGATTTATGGCCCAGGATGTGATCTATCCTGGAGAAGGTTCCGTGAGCACTTGAGAAGAAGGTGAAATTCATTGTTTTGGGGTGAAATGTCCTATAGACATCAATTAGGTCTAACTGGTCTATTGTATTATTTAAAGTTTGCGTTTCTTTGTTAATATTATTTACTTTTTTATCTTTAAAGAAAGTATAAAATTATTATTTTTAAAATTCATATGTTTTCTTCTAAAGACAGTCTTAAGGGATTTCTATACCCAGGACTCCACAACACACATTGCTGATTTTGAGATTTGGATTTTGGTTTGAAGCCAATTTTTCATCTCTTTAGCTTAGCTTTTAGTCTTTCTAAATCCATAAATGCTGAATGTCAGAATTTTAATGTAAACTGACCCTAGGCCCAGTTTGCAATTGATCCCTATTTACCCAGTGACAACTGATACGGGACCCAAGGAGATTGGAGAGCTGAATGATGGGGTTAGATGATAAATTAAAGTCTGTGAAGAAAGTAAAAAATAGAAATGGACGATGGTTAAATTTTTCTAAAAATTTATTTTTGTTCATCAGAACCTGTAGTAGAGCCAACTTTAGAAAACAGTAATGTTACTTAGACAGATCATACACTTTCTACGATATTTGATTAGTCCTACTATGTTTTATAGAGGATGCTGTATTTTAGCCATCCTAGAGCACTTGCAGACTCTTGAATGTATGATGTTTTCTTGTCTTCAAGCCTCTGTCCTCTTGCTTGAAAATTTATTCTTCAAAATGCCATTTAGCAATTGTTCTGGGAAATCATCCTTCTCCTCTTCCTTCCTCTGTATTCTCAGTGGCTAGCATCAGGTCAAGTGCTAGATGTCCAGTACATTTTAAGACAATATGTAAATGATATAGGGATCAAAACTACTGGTAAGAAAATTACTTCTTTCCATTGCAGAGAGGTACAGTTTCAGAGGTGGGGAAAAGGAAGGAAGACATGAAGAATGTAAAATTTTATGCATGAATTTTTTTAGATGACTTAAAAATTACTTCTGATAAAAAAACTGGAAAAAGGTGAATATCCAATTACATGTCTACAATTGTCTCTGAGTCAACAATAATCAATTATTTGCATCAAAATAGAAATATAAATAGTTCTTGCTTTTTTCGTGCTTGTGTGCTAAGTTGCCTCAATAGTGTCTGACTCTTTGCAAACGTATGGACTCTGTAGCCTGCCAGGCTCCTCTGTCCCTGGAAATTCTCCAGGCAAGAATACTAGAGTGGGTTGCCATGCCCTCCTCTAGGATATCTTTCTAAACCAGGGATTGAATCTATGTCTCTTACACCTACCTGCATTGGCAGGCAGGTTCTTTACTGCTGGTGCCACCTGGGCAGCCCTAGCAAAGTTTTATGTTCATTTTTGGAACAGAAGCTAGTTTTGATTTAACTTCCTACAAATTTTAATAATACTCTTACTAAAGTCTGAGGACCTAAGAAAGAAGTGGAGTGGTTAGAAAAAAGGTTACAAGCTTAAGTGTGTTAAAAATATAAAAATCGGAAAAACTGCTCAAAATGATTAAATAAGGCAATTTTCTAAAATTAAAAAAAAAGGCATTGATTGGAAGTTGGTTTTGTCTAGAAATGTGAGTCAAAAAATATGTAGCAG